>CAJPDP010205235.1:0-19323 GCA_905336975.1 Bombina variegata variegata | reverse complement strand
CTAGTGGTGAAAAACTGTCAAAATGCATTTAGATTTGAGATGGCCTTCACGGTCTAAGAAATTAGCATATGAACCTCCTAGGTTTAGCTTTTAACTAAGAAACTCAGAACAAAGCAAAATTGGTGATAAAAGTAGATTAAAAAATTGTTTAAAATTACATTCTCTATCTGACTCATGAAAGTTTATTTTGGACTAGACTTTTTTCTTTTAAAAGAGTAAAATATGCCCATTCAAATAAAATGAAAACTGCAGACTTAACAAATTATATAATAACCACTTTAGTGGTCAATTTAATTTAACAGCAAATAATTCCTTTGTATTTATTTTTCTAAATTCAAAGAAAAATAACCACATAGATGTTCTAATTAGTGTTGTGCATCTTCACTGTAATTTTTACATTTTATTAAAAATAGCATTACACTTTAGAAAGCTTTAAAACTTTAGAAAAAAAAGTTAAGAGTTAAGTAGTTTACTTTGTTTAAATACATATGCTGGATATTAAAACGTTATTGTCTGTAGAATGAGAAATACTGCAAGGGTCACAAATGGCTTCATAGGTTTACTAAACCACTAAGCTTAGTTAAAAAAAAAAAAACAAATTTAGCAAAACCCAAGTGCCGTTTCAGTGGATTATATGTTGTCCCCATTTGATCTTGTAAATTTTAGTCACACTTTCCCTTCTTCATTTACCTCCCATAAGAACATATTTTTAGCACACCTATTTCAAGCCATTGCTGTTCAAATGAACTTCTATAGCGTGTAACCCTAACCTTACTGCTTTAAAGAGTTGCTGCAGAATTATGGCTAAAGTTACAAGCTATGGTTGATGATGTATAAGGCACAAAAGCATTGGCACAGATAGTTACAAGTAGAAGACAGAAGATATAGCCAGGTATGAGGTTAAAATTACTATTATTCACTTTTTTGTTTATATGTTTGATTTTAATTTGTAGCTGTATCACTTTTTCATTCATTCTAAATAAACAGGAAAACAAATGGAAAGATATTATATGGTAAATGGTTACTCTTTAAAAATAAATGTAAGCAAAGCCTTGGTGGAAAATATTAGATGGTAGCTGAAAAAAAACAATATAAAGCTATTTTTTTTATCTGAGCATCGTGAACAGGTGGTCAAATTATTAGTTATACATTAATATTCTAAATGTCTTACGGATATATTACTTAACTAAAACCTATTTGGATTCAGTTCAACTGTTTTATTAATAGCCTGTGCATTAGAAACAGGAATGTTGTGTGTGCATAATTTAAATAACATTATTCCACAGTGTTATGATGTATACTATACATGTGTCATGTTCAGCTAAATACATCATTTGTTTAGATATGTGTATTTTCCTTTAAATTCATATATTTAAAAAAAATACAGTTTAACTCCAAATGTGGATATTTATACATTTATGGAATGCAAACTATATCTAAAAGCAATCAGAAGGATAAATCAAGCTAAGTACAAATACACACAGCTGCTGTTCTAAATACTAGATTAGTTTAAATAGGTCAGTAATACTGAATCTTAATTCTTTTGATGCTTTCTGTTAAATATGTCAGTTATGAAACTCAGATTAGTGTTTTCTGAGTCATGCAATCAAATTTGCCCTTATTACAGCAAATACGTTCATCTTATATGACTGTGTATTCTAGATTTTGTCTGCATAATCTAAGTCTATCACATTTCATTAATTTCTTGCTACCTCTTGCAACACGTATGAGAAAAGCAATTGTTTTATTGGTATTAAAAATTCTCAGGGCCGTAAATCTGTGGTACACTTGGGTTTAAATCTGGATGTTTTACCTATATTAGTTAAAAAGAGTTACAAATGTTAATAAATCTTTGCTGTTTAATATTTGGATATTCTTGAAAAAAAAAAAATAAGCAGAAAATTGCACAGTTAACAGGACGGTCTACAATAGAATTTTTTGTTACCCATTCCCCAGTTTTGCATAACCAACACATTTCAATTAATATACATTTTACCTCTGTGATTACCTTGTATCTAAGCATCTTCTAAAAGCCCCCTGATCACATTACTTTTTATTTATTATCTATTAACTTGCATTTAGTACTGTGTTGTGCTAACTCTTAAATAAGCATCTGATAAGAGGCTGTCTGTAGTAGCTTAGACACAGGCCGAAATTTAGAGTTTTAAATGTTATAAAGTATATTAATATAACAATATTGGTTGTGCAAAGCTGGGGAATGGGAAGTAAAGGCGTTATCTAATTTTCATGTGGCAATTGTTCCTAAAAAAATATTTAGCATTGGGTTATAGGTATAAAATCTGAAAGAAAATATCTAGAAGCAGATGGTAGAATTTGGTGTCAAACAAGAAGACCTGATGCAAATGTTGTCGTTAAACAAATATAAAAGGATATCCAGTATTGAGATTTTGGAGCAACATGCCAATTCCCCTTGGGAATGGAATGGGAAAGATCAGTAAAGAAAAATCTAATTATTATTTTTTTTTAATAGCTACAAAATTGGCAACACATTGTGCTTGTGGAGGTTTCTCTTTTATGACTATTTAATAAGCTTTAAAATAATTAATATGTAAGGTAAATTATACTGATTCATGTATTCATGTAATTGCAATCCTAGTACCCAATAAAGCTTTTGGCTTTTTTACTGAAAAGACGTAAGCGGAGAAAATCTTCTGAACATTATTTATATTAGCTTTTCTTAATAAATATTGAAACACTGGAACAAGTAGCTTAATTTTACCTAAACCTAGAAATTAAGCTTATAAACATACAAATAAACAGTGGAGCAAAAATATCGGTCTCAGATTGAGCAATACTGAAAATCTTCATATATTAAACTAATATATTATTTTCTGTGATATGGTAAAATAGTTAATAAAATGAATTATCTCTCTTGTGACTTTTTGTTTATTAGCAATATGACCAAAGTTCCTTAGAGAGTACATTTTTTTAATCAGCATTTGTAGTAGTTCACCAAGGACTACATAGCTTTATATACTTATATATTATTAGCATGCTATTTGCTTGCTCTGCTTGCAATGACTGTTAATTTTGTAAATAAAGAAAAAGCTTTAGGGGAAATTTCTAAAAAGTGTTTCTCCATTAAAATAATTATTTCAGTTTGGCATATGTTTTTTTTTTCTCACTGAATCATTTTAAGTGAAAAATCTCTATGCAATTTACTCTAATTTGTTAGAGGAAACAGCTTGTTTCACATGACTGTATGTAATAGGAATTGCGTTTTATATACTTTTTTATAAGCTTTGTAGTATATTACCCTGTTAAGGATAGAGCATTTAATAACATAGCTTAGGATAAGCTTGTGCTAAGAATAATGTTTGTCTATATGTTTATAGGTCTGAACATGTTATGAATATGATTTTATGGACATAATTATATTTTGATTTCCTGCTATATAACCATGTACATCATGCCTCGTCATATTTATATATGTATGTCTGATTGCTTATAATCCAAATGTAATATGTATAGCAAAATGTATTCAGTACATTCACCCCCTTTTGGTAAGAATACAAATTTCTAATTAGCATGCAATGCAGAAGAAGAATAACAGATGTCATTATAATGACAGGAACACAGACAACAGACACTATTGTCAATGCACAGATTTTCAGGCTGGTACAAAGAGGTCTGCACTATTTTTTTCTCTTCCAAAAATGTACATAAAAATGTGCAACTAAGATTAAGAAACGTAAATGATAATTTGTGTATATAAGAGTCACAAATGAGAAATATAATGATATCTGCTATTATGTCCCTATAAATTAATGCCACAACAATAATTTTACAATGCAACAATTTCTACATTTAGTGGAATATATTTATTCATTATTAAATACTAATATTTGAAAGTACATATACAAAATAAAATGAAGTCTTCAAACATTAAAAATGACTTCTCTCATAAAAGGCTAGATTACAAGTGGAGAGCTAATTTATTGTGCGCTCGCAAACGGACAAATTCGTCTGTTTGGAGGTGTGCATTAAGTATCCTACAGTTACAAGTGGCTGATTATTGCTACCGCGCTGGTATTACTAAATTGTGCGCAAATGTTGCTTTTGCGGAAGTGATATTTTGCACTCAACTTGTAATCTGGCACAAAATGTTTAATTGTGTGTAGCTAAATCATACTTTCAATGTTGTTTCATTATTAATTTTGGACCCTTCCTTAACTACATAGTTATTGGTTGACAAGTCCTTACATGATTAAGGGCTTGTGGCCCGAAACGTTGTATATGGCATGATACTAAGATTAATAATAAAGGTATTTTATGACTGAAATATTCCGTGCTGCTAGACTTTGCTCTGTTTAACAGTCCTTACTTGTCACATAAGATAAGATAACAAATACTCAAGAGACTTCAAGGAGGTAGGTTCTTGGACTTAAAAACAACACATATTTAACTCTCACAATCAAGATTTACAATACAATACAGTGATTAATTGTAGTTATATACTATTCACAAGGCATGAAATTTCTACTAAGCCACGTACCCTAGATTATTTTATTAGATTAGTGCAAAATTTCTCTTTCTCCTATATTTAACTAGTAAGAAATTTGTTGTTTTCCTATATTTAAAGGAACACTTAATTCAAAATTAAACTTTCATGATTCAGATAGATCATACCATTTTAAACAACTTTCCAATTTACTTCCATTAGCAAAATGTGCACAGTCTTTTTATATTTACACTTTATGAGGCACGAGCTCCCACTGAGCATGTGCAAGAATTCTCAGTATATACGTATATGCATTTGTGATTGGCTGATCGCTGTCACATGATACAGGGGGAGTGGAAATAGCATAACTTTGTCAGAAAAAAAAATCAACTACCATTTGAAGTTCAGACTAAGTGCTATTTCATTGTCTTGTTATCATGCATTTGTTGTTTATGCAATTCTACTGTAATTACTGGTCCTTTAACAAGTAACTTACAACTTTTTCCTCTGACTGTTAAACCATAGTAATATTTCCCTCTCCTGACTATGCATATATTAAAAATGGTGTTTGATGTCACTTTCATGTGAATGAATCTCTGAAGAACATGTAACAAAGGTTGAACTAAAAGTTATTAGAATGCAATCCTGATATACACTTAGGGGACGATATCTAAAGGTCTCTGGGCTGGTGAGATTATTTAAGAATTGCCATCAGTCCTTTTATTTCCCTGGTGAAATTATATAAAGCCAACTTTTATGCTGAAAACAGGGTGTCTCTCTAAGTGATGTATACTGCATACACTTCATATTTAAATAGAGACGGTTGAAAGATGCTATACGGAGAAAACAGGCCAATGTGATTTATATTGGCTTCAGGATTTCATTTTTAAAGTGCGCCCCCTGCTAACCTCACCCTACACTGCAAAGTTTCCCTTTTCAGCGAGATCCATTCATTTCAATAGGAGTCATCTCACCCCTCACAGGGTCTGCCCCTTTTTTAAGATATTAAGACGCAAAAGAGGAAGAAGAAAGTAGGAACTCAATCAGTTACTACACTCAAGACAGGGATTTCAGCACACAAATTTTAAGTTTATTAGTGTATATAACCACCAACCCTGGTGGTAGATACAGTGCCTATCAAATCATGCATATACGTAGCGAGAAACAAATCTCCAATTATAATATGGACAAATGAACTATAATTAATATGAAATGCTTTCAGAAGTGGGGAGTTCTGACCCCCTAAAAAAGAAGAAGAAAAGAAACAAGGCAACACCTCCACTAGAGTGTGGCTTCACAACCTGGGCAAAAAATGGCCACCATAGTGATCCTTGAGATCTATGCCTGTGTAACTTAAAGGCTCCAACGCCAATAATATATCATAATAATATAATAATATAATATATCATAAGCAGAGTACCTTTTTAAGTATTGATAAAACGTCAATCAAATACATATGTTATGGCTATCCAGCAATACCTCCACCAGAGGGTAGAGGTGAAAAAATTGGGCTACCTTAGTGATCCGTGAGGGTCTATACTGGAGTACACATCAAGACATAAATGGTAAGGTACAGATGTTAATAAAATGGTAAGATGAAAGGTAACGTGATAAGAACTGCATACAACACCTATTTCAGAGGACACCACTATAATATAATAGTACACAGTATCATGAAATTAAAATATTTGTGTAGGATCGATGTACACCCCCAGTTAAATCAAGTCGCCACCAGAACAATGTTAGATACAGTAAACAATATTTACAGAAGCATGTATTAGTTTATGCATACATGGCACATTGAACCATGTCGTTTTCAAGAAAGCATCTGTAGAGACTTAGTAGTCCATCATGTGACAAGAGCTCACCGGTTAAGTTGTAGTTTTCCAATGTAAATAGGTGTGTATATAATTACCACCTTGAGTCCTCCACAGTTACAGCCATGCTCCTGGGAATGTATTCAGTAGAGGGAATGTCCCTGATTTATCCGGTAACTGTTGTAAGTATCCAACCTCTTTAGTGAACTTCTAACAGCCTGCTTTGAATAGGACTCGGCTGCAAAATTGCAAAAACTTCTGTAAAGCTGAAGCCAACCGTTTAGGTAAGGGACAGAGTCACCAGCTCTGATTGCGTAACTGCTGACGCGCGTTTCACCCTAGACATGATTACGTCATTGGGGCTTCCTCAGGGCAAACGTTACTTGGAAAAATGGCATACCTGCTTATTTAAAGACCGTTATGGAGCTTGATTTGCTCTTCATTATTCCACACCTCCAATTAGGAAGTCTCCAGGACACACCCCTGTCTTAGGATAGGTGAAAGTTTTTGACAATAATAGTAATGCACTCTAACATAGAAAAACCTCTGTGAATATGAGGAAACACATTTTTTTTGTTAAAAACAAGACTTAGTGAAGTGAATTAAATCACAATTTAAATCGATACTTTCTTAGGTATATAAGAAAAAAACTCAATTAATTAAAAACAGTTCATTGTCATTATTCAAAATCACAATAATATTTTGGTTTTAAAAGATTACTCTATTGACTGCCCCCGGCTGCTCCATCCATAACACTATAATAGCAGATAGGCAAAGGGACAAAGTTTTTTTGTTAAGTTATATTTTTAATTTCCAAGATTCAAAGAAATGCTGCAAACTCAAACTTTTTATTGAGCCCATTTGGAACTGCAGTGTTTAATTTATGCATCCAGGCAGTCTCTTTTTTAAGAAGGATATTATGTATGTGTCCTCCTCTTCCAAATAGAGAGGTATTAGGTCTTATAAAACCCTTCCTGAGGTTATCGTCAATGTATGTCTTAAGATGTTCTAGCTCGGGTTTGGAGAGCGTATAGATATGCCCACAAGGTATAGAAACACCTGGTAGAAGATCAATGGGGCAGTCGTAGGCCCTGTGGGTGGCAGAGATGCTGTCTCTTTCTTATTGAACACATCTGTGAAATCATTGCAGTGATTAGGTACCTGTGAACTTAACATATGCATAACAATGGGTGTACATAAACAATGTTCCCTAGGTAGAAGTGAACAGGAGATTTGTGTTATCTGTTGGTGTAACCTAAGCCAGTTTATGTCCAGGACTATTTTAAACATGGGAGATGGTATAACATCAAAGGTCAGTGTTTCAGTGTGACCACTGTTTGTAGTAAGAACCATAGCAATGGTTTGATAAGAGATAGGACCAGAAGGGAGGAGAGAACCATCAATTACCTTCAGAGAGACAGAACAATTTTTTGGTATTATAGGAATTTTTTTACTTATAACATGTTTGATCAATAAAATTCCCACAAGCCCCGGTATCTATGATTGCCTCAGTAGTCATCTTCTGTTGTTCCCACTGTAAGAATAAATACATTATTAGGTAGGAGTTTGATTGACTCTTAGCAGTACAACATGGCATAACATTAATGTCCTTACCAAATTTGTTCTTATTGAGGGTAGGGCAATCCTTCACCTCATGTCCATGGGAGGCGCAATACATGCAGAGAATAAGGGATCGCCTTCTGTTCTTTTCCTGGGTAGTGAGTGGCCCTTTCATGAAACCAATTTTTATTGGTTGTGATGTCTCTCTTGGAGTGTGGGTACTTGGTTGGAGGGGCCTCCTGAAAGGACCTTTCTCAGATCTTTGTTCTCTAAGGCATCTATCATTGCTGGTTGAAAGAGCGAATAATTCTTCTAGGGAATCCAGTATTCCAGTTCTTGATAATTCATCCTTTATCTATTCCGAGAGTCCAAGACTAAACTGTTTTTTTAGAGAAATTTCATTCCATTGAGAGTCCTTTGCAGATATCTTAAATCGAGTTATGTACAACTCAACTGGATTCCTGTTTTGTTTAAGAGACCTAAGAGTGGTCTCCACAGTAACCTGTCTATAAGGGTCATCGTAGAGTGCAGACATGGCACTTAAGAAGTCATCTAGCGGGTAGGAGACTTCCGTTTAGGGTGGGGCTGACAGACACACTTCACGCTACACAGCTCCATGGTAGCTTCGAGTCACTGAACCAAGAAAGCGCACCCCACTGCTACCTCCCATTTACCCGGCCTGGTCCAGGGATTATCGGGGATATAGGCTTGCGCCTGAAGCCGTAGCTATGGAAGTCCTTTTGTTGGCAGTTGCTGCCCGGTGGTAAGGAACCACACTCCACACTGAAGGGGTAGAGGAGAAGAACCAGGGATAGATCCGCCCAGTGGTTAAGCCTTAGGGCCAGAGAGGGTTGGCGGGAGCTGCCCAGCCCCTTGCTTGTAACAGCCGCTGGTAGGTCAGGGCTGCTACCCGGCGGAGGGATCCATGGGTGGCACCTCCTCCTCGCGGTGAAGAGCTCTAGATGGCCATTACTGATACTGGCTGGATTGTGAGACTCCGGTCTGTGCTCAGTCATCTGGAAGCGGTGGAGGAAAAAGGAGCTGAGGCTTGTTTTACATCTCTTGAAGTTTCAGCAATATGAGTTAGCATTCAAGTACAAAGATTAAGTTTGCCCGATACCATGTCAAGCTTGAAGAAGTAACTTAATTCTTGTCTACCTGGAAATCACTACTAGAGGCATAGCAGGAGTAAGCTGGCCCAGCAGGTACTTTTTCTCTTTCTTCAAACACCATGCCATTGAATGCTGTCCTTAATACGCTGGGAATCTCTGTGTCTCCCTGGTTTCTTTTAAGAATCTGGCCTACAATACCCAAGAACTTTGTATCTTTAGTATTAGTATGTGCTTTTTTTAAGAGTTGCTTGAAGGTCACGATTAGGGGCATAGCAAGAGTTGGCTGGCCCAGCAGGTTCTTTTGGTTATAAGCCTCATGCTACTGAATGCTGTCCTTAATATACTGGGAAGCCTTTTTTTTTGTTTTTCTTGGTCCCCTTGTCTCTATGAAGAATCTGACTGATAAGATTTAAGAACTTTTTTTTACTATTGGTCAGTTTGGGTTTTTGTTATTTAAATGATATTTGTCGCAGATAAATAAAATTGTGATATACAGTATATGGTGACAGATTCTTGTATAGTATTACTAGGCTTAAATAAAGGCTATATAATATCAAAGAAAGAAAGAAAAAAAAAAAAGGGGGAAATAAGGTAGGGAAAAGTGAAGGAAAAGAGAAGGGAACAAATATTATTAAGAGGTTAATACCATAGCTGCAGTTTTTTATTATTTAGGGAGTGACCTATGAATACTCTAACATGGCTAGGGCTTCTATTTCCCCATGTCTAGAGTTTAAAGTACATTATGGTTTAGGACTAAGGCTCTGAACACACATTTATTTAGCACATTCATAAAAAAAAAATATATAAGGATTTTTCTCACTATTTACTTATGCATGACTAGACAGTTTTCGTAGTTCTAGCTAGATCACTTTTTGTTTAAATCTGAATTCACAGACTAAAATTTAATTCATGATTAGCACTTATCTCTACATTTCAAGCTCATGGAAAGGTTCATCACACAGGTGAAACAAAACTCTCCTATAATGCCGTCAAAAATTAAAGACAGGAGGAATAAGAACCCAGATGTTTCCCCTGAAATTCCCCCCAGATACATCTTTATCTACTTTGGATACACAATCTTTATTATCTCAGCTTGCAGCTATGTTTACTCCACAGTTTGATATTATTAAAAAAGAGCTCAACAATATATCATCTGAGATTGTATCCTTGGCAAATGAAGTTAAACAATTTTCTGTCAGATTGAATGAGGCTGAGGGTAGAATCTCTGACCTAGAGGACTTAGTCAATACCCAAGAAAGTGTAGTCCTAAAACAAGACGCTAAGATATCGAATTTACAATTGCGCCTGGATGATCTTGAAGATCATTCCAGGCGCAACAATATTAGAATTGTTGGTCTCCTAGAAACTCCTCAATTTGAGGACCTCCTGAAATTTACCTCTTTTTTACTCCCCCAAGCGCTAGGTATCCCGCCTCACCAGCTCCCACTGATAGTAGAAAGGGCACATAGGATAGGCGCCAGAAAACCTTCCCTAGGTAGTCAGCACAGGGGTAGAATGTGCATTTTTACGCTATTGAGATATCAGGATAAAGTAGAACTCTTGAAACTATATAGGAAAACTGAGTCATTTATTTTTGATAATAATAAACTCCTATTGTTTCAAGACTTCTCGCTTGAAACCTCGGCTAAGAGGAAATTAATGATATCGTTCTGCACTAAAATTCTACATAAAGGTTTAAAAGCTTGGATAACCTACCCTGCTAAGATAATTATGGAAGATAAGGATACTAGACGGATATTGAATAACATTCAAGAAGCCCAGGAATTTATTGATACTATCTAGCACTAAGGGTAATTTTTGTTATAAGACATATGGTAAAGTTCATATGGGTAGAGTTATACTATTATTTAAAATAAAGTGTATAGATATATATTACTCTGCCAGTGGCATTCTTTTTATCTTTTGGTTTTTCTCTTTTTTTATTAGAAATAGGTTTAGACAAACTATATTGTGTATTATAATGAATCAGCCCAGGTTGTTCTTCAATTTACAATTTACAGAAAATATTAATGTTTTTAGTTTCTGGGATTTGCTGGTGTGGTTTTTTTTTTTATTTCCCCTCTCTCCTCCCCTCCCCCTTCTCCTCGGCTCCACTTTCACCATTCCAGCTCGCTTACTGGGTCCCCTGCAGACTTAGATGTCTGTAATTACATTTAAGATTAATATTCTTTCATGGAATGTGGGGGGTATTACTTCCCCTAGAAAGCGTAAACTTATTATTAAACATCTAGCAAAATTTAATCCTGACGTGGTAATGCTTCAGGAAACACATCTTAAGGAAATGGAACTCTCTAAATTAAGATGTAAATGGGTAGGGGAATTAGTAGCGGCACCTGCAGTTAAAAGGAGATCTGGGGTAGCAATTCTTTTTCATAAAAATTTGGACTATAAAATATTAAATTTTCAAGCTGATCCAGAGGGAAGATACATTATCTTGCATGTACAGCTTAATGGTGGTAATTATACCCTTTGTAATGTGTATGGTCCTAATACTTTCTCTCCAGCTTTCTGGGAAAATATTAAACACAAATTATTCCCCTTTATTGGGGAGAATTTAATATTAGGGGGGGATTTTAACATCTCCATCTGCCCTGAATTGGACAGATTATCATTAAAAAAACGCTAGGGGATATCATAAAACTGCAAAATATTTTAAAAAGTTTTGTCATGAACTAAGCTTAGTAGATATATGGAGATTAAAAAATCCCGACCTCCGAAGCTTTACCTGTGAATCAAAAGTTCACAAAACTTTTTCCAGAATAGATATCTTATTTATTTCTAAACCATTGGCTACCTGTAAAACAGAGACTAGTATTAATGATATTGTGATATCAGATCATGCGACAATCTCAGTCACTCTGTGCTCAGCATCTCTACCTAAGAATCAAATGCCTCCCTTCTTTTTTCCTCGTTTTCTGGCAAATAACCCGAGATTTATTAATTGCTTAAAACAGAAGTGGAAGGATTATACTACATTTAATATTGCCCAATTTGATAAAATTGAGACTTTCTGGGAAGCCGCGAAAGCAGTAATGAGGGGGGAAATTAAATCATATCTCTATAGCTGGAGAAAAAAAGCTCTGGCCTTTGAATTGCAGCTAGCCGCTCAAGTTAGAAATGCTTTTAGAAGTTATTATACACATAGATCTTCTAGTAAGTGGGAAAAATATTGCAAGGCCAGAAGAGAAAGGGATATCTTCTTAAGACAAAGATGTCATGAAGAGGAACAGAAAAGTAATCTGCAGTTTAGAGGAACCTATGGCAACTCTGCCAAATATTTGGCCAAACTAGTAAAAATCAGAAAGAATAAAAATCTTATTCTATCTATTAAAGACAAAAATATAAGTTACACTGATCCGGATGACATTAATAAAGTATTTTTTAATGTCTTTCAGCAATTATACACAGAATCAGAGGTAAATTTTTGGACTAAAATTAAGATACCTACGATTCCTGATGAGGAACTTCAAGTTCTGAATCAACCAATAGCAGAGGAGGAGATTTTAGAAGCTATCCAATCAGCTAGCAGTAATAAGCCCCCGGGACCGGATGGCCTTCCAATAGAATTTTATAAAATATTGTCTGAAGAAATAAAAATCCCCTTAGCCTGTTTAATTTTTATTTTAGAAATGAAATGTCAAGTTACTTTACTGCAGCAACGTATTTCTCTAATATTAAAAAAAGGTAAAGATCCCTTAGATCCAGGGGCTTACAGACCCATTTCAGTACTCAATGTAGATTATAAGATACTGACATCTATTATATCTTCCAGATTAGTGGTACTTTTGGATAAAATTATTCACCCCGACCAGACAGGATTTATGAAAAACAGGAATTCACTTAGAAATATTCGACAAGTTACGTCATTGTTGGATTATGTATGAAATTTGGATCGTAGTAAAGATGAGTTTAAAAATTATAGGGAAGGAGCTATACTTACTGTTGATGCAGAAAAAGCATTTGATGCAATTAATTGGAATTATCTTTTTACAGCCGTAGAGAAATTTGGACTTAGAAATCAATTCCTTCAATTTGTTCGAAATCTTTACAAATCCCCTATATCATATTTATGTATTAATGGTTCTCTATCCCCTAAGATCTATTTAAAGAGAGGGACCCGTCAGGGATGTCCCCTCTCTCCTTTACTTTTTAACTTGGCATTGGAACCATTTGCTATTTGGTTGAGGGATAACTTATCGGGAATACTAATGGGTTCTTAAACGTTAAAAATTCTGCTTTATGCAAATGATCTGCTTATTTTTCTTGATAATGTATATAAAGCTATTCCTCAAATCTTGCCGCTTTTTCATTTTTTTTCTTCTTTCTCAGGATATAAGATTATTTACAATAAAAGTGAACTACTAGTACTCTCGGAATTGAGACTTAAGTCATTTCCTTACCCATTTAAAATAGTTGATTCTTTTCGATACCTGGTCATAGTTCTACATAGAAATCCAGCAAAATTATACAAGTTGAATTGCAGTCCAATATTGCAGAAAATTAAGTCTGACCTAGATTCCTGGTCCTCATTACTAATCTCTCTCTCTCAGCAAGGGTTAACTTGATAAAAACGATTGTCTTTTCTTGAATATTATACTTATTTCAAAATCTCCCCTTATTACTATCTAATAAAGATATATCAGATCTACAGGGCTGGCAATCTAACTTTATCTGGGGGGAAAAAAAGCCCCGGATCGCTCTTAAGAAATTAATGTTAAATCGACAGGTAGCGGGACTGGCCCTCCCAGACTTAAAAATATATAACTGGGCATCTTTAGCTAAGGTTGCTTTAGAATGGATAACAGAATTAAAAAGATTTATATCATTGGACTTAGAGGCATTTTTAGTAATACCATTTTCATTAAAGGCTATCTTACATTGCCCAGTAAAGAAACTGCCCTTGAATATTTCCAAACTGATTTCTATAAAAAATATTATTATTGCGTGGCAGAAAATCTGTAATTTACTTAAAGTGTCTCCAGCATTTTCTGAGTTTCTTCCCATAATGGGTAACCCAGAATTTATTCCAGGTATATCTCAAGAAGTATTCAGAAGATGGGCGGATCTTGGTCTATTATATGTCTATCAAATCTTCAGCTCCAATCAAATAATGACCTCAGAATCGCTGTTTCAAAAGTTTAGTCTCCCTAGATCGAATTTATATGCTTATTTCCAACTGCACCACTTTATCTTTTCCCAGAAATGGGATACTGAAACATTGTCTGAGTGGTCTGATATCATGAATATAATACGTAGATTCTCTTTAGGATGTACTTCAATATCGTTGATATACAATATTATGTTGGCTAAGCAAGGGGAATTACATGCAAATTATATGCTAAGCAAGGGGAATTACATAATTTTTGGATGAGGTACTTTCTCTCTTTGGAAGAGAATAGAATAAATCAAAGCTTTTTGATGGTAGATAAGTTACTGATGTCATGGAGAGAATCACATATTAAACTTATCAACAATTATTATTTATCACCGGATAGAATGTCTAGATTCTATCCTTCACAAAGTTTTTCCTGTTCACGTTGCTCTTTTCTCAAAGCAGACATTTTACATCTATTTTGGTCCTGTCCGAAAATACATCAATTGTGGCAAAAGATTTGGTACTGGTATAGCAAACTTTACCATGATTATAATGTTTACACAGCAGAAGATATATTCTTTCTTACATGTTCTGACTTTAGATCTAAAAGAATGATTAAAGTCCAAAATACTATTATTCTCACTACAAGACACTTAATATTGAAAAGCTGGAAAGATCATGTGGCACCAAGTTTTTTATTATTCCTTAAAGAAATACAATATCAGATATTATTTGAATCTTATTATACAAACTTTATAGTGGAACCCAGGATAAAAATCTTCCTCTTGGATTGGCTTCCACTTATCAAATCCTACCCATTCCCAATTCAAAGACGTATATTATCTCCCTTTTTAAACTCTATCTCGTTTGCTGAGCTTGTGATATCCAATCTTTTCCCTTCAACATGGCTGGCATGATTTAGGGAGATTGATCTCTAGATACTAGTAAGGTAGGATTAGTCTGACTGAAAACCCTAGGGATAGGCCATAAGCATTGAAGGCAGGGGTTAATTCATAATTCATAAGAGGATAGTTATGAATGTGGGTAGGAAGATGTGGGGGGGCGGGGAGGGGAGTGAGAGAATAGTATAATTTTTTTTTCCCTCTCTAAAATTGAAGAGATAAATGTTTGCAGAACTGATGTACATGGAATAAACCTTACTCCTTCAAGAGAGGATATTATTATTTTTATTTTTATTATTTTTAATTTTTTATTTTTTTTTATTTTAATTTCCCCAGACTATTTTGCATTAGAATGTTTAGGCTGTTTGTTGTGTTAAGGAAAAAAGATTTAAAAATTTCCAGCAGGGTATGCAGTTCATTATGGATGCTATTTAGTAGCAGAATTTTGTTTAATATTGATAATTCTCTATTTGCGCCTGTTTTTTCTTTTTGTTATGTACAATATATGATACCGGGCCCTGCGTGGCGCAAGATCAGTAATTTGATTTTTCTGTATCTACTGCTGGTTATAAATAAAAGTTAAAAAAAAAAAGAAGTCATTTAGCGAACCCAGAATAGGATCCCCTTATTCGTAATAGGAATCAGCCTACGCACGGGGTTCCCCCCTAAGATAGGATATAAGTGTCAAGACTCTGATCCTATCAGTGGGATATGTCCTTTGTTTTAAGTCAAACATTAAAAAACAGGCGTTCTTGAACTCCCTGAACAGAGTGTGGTCTCCAGAAAAATTTTCTGGAGGGGAACCAACGGTTTAGGATGCTGCTCTGTGGGTGTAGCCTTTGCTGTAAGCACTTCTCTAAGACATGCTTTAACAGCTTGGTTCTCTACTTGTAAATCATGGAATGAATTGGAGAGTATATCCATTCTATCTGATAAACTCTGTATCTGTTGCGGTATGAGAGCAGGATCCATTTTGGAGGAAATATAAGAAATTAAGCACAATGTGCAACACTGTTGAGCTTAATAATTCGTTAGGGCTGGATTATTATGTAAGAAATATCAAAAACTCCCTTAAGCATTATATTATTGAGCAGAAATAGTGGTTTTGTGACAGTGAGGAAACTAAGATGTTGTTTCACAAGTTTCACCCTCTGTCTTATTATAGCCAGATATATGCAGTATCTATCTAAAGTGAAAAAGATAGATAGTTACATTGAATGGCTAAGTATTGATACAGACATAGGATAGAGACACTATATGCGACTTGTAAACATTTAAACTTATAACAAGAGTGCAACGATGGTAAAAGGTCTTTGATATGCGCATACAGAATTTAAATTGTATTATAAATGACAATGCAATGTACAGTAACCATTCCTGGTAAATACTTCATATATACAACCTGAGATGCCCAAGTTAAGCCAGCAGGGTTTGTTAGAGGAGATTGTAAGAAACGCTAAGCAAAGCCCCACAGCAGCGTGTGATGAGGGAGAAAGGTAGACGGTCTGTAGCTGATGACATAGACGGTCACGGTGGAGCGGAACGGATCAGAGATACACAGTCTGTAATAGGAAGTTCAGCAAGACAACGGAGATGAATAAAGGAGCAAGGAAGGATAGCAACTGCTTCAATAATCCAGCAAAGACTGTCTGATGGGGCGGTGCTTAAATAGCCACAGTAGAGATCTGATCCGTAGGTGTTAAAGGTACAGTGTTTATCTTACAACATGCTACTGACATGTATAACAGATTTGAGAACAGAGGGTATTTCAAACACAATTTGAGATATGCCATGAACAGAGCTAGGAAAGAAAAGAGAGATAATGTGCTCTATAAACAAAAAACTAGAACAAATTATCAAAAAGTGCAATTTGTCACTGAATACAATTGCCATAGGGAGAGAGTTCGAACAATTCTTTCCCCAAAATGGCAATTCCTACAAGCTGATGAAACCATAGAAAAAAATACTAGGTGAAAACCGCTCCTTGGTTGCTAGGAGAGTCCCGAATCTCAAAGACAAATTAGTAAGAAGCCATTTTGTGAAGACCCCTAATGAGAAAGATTGGCTAGGGGAAAATAGAAAAATTAAAGGCTGTTTTTAATGTGGACATTGTGTCCTTTGTCAATACATAGTTCAAACCAAAAAAACGTTCAACAGGCTCCCTAACCTATTCAATAAAGCAGTTTATAAACGGAAAAATTGAAAATGTTATTTATCTCCTTTCCTGCAGCTGTCTGGTATTCTATGTAGGAAAAACCAGAAGGATGCTAAAAGATAGAGTGACCGAACACTGAGATGATATTAAAAATGCAAAGGATGGTGAGATAAATAATGGTATAGCTTTGCACTTTGCAAGACACCACAATTGCTCCCCAAATTACCAAGGTAGTAGGAATAGAGGCTTGCTCTCTTTTTGGAAGAGGAGGAAACATAGATAATATCCTTCTTAAAGAAAGGGACTGTCTGGATGCATAAATTGAACACTGTAGTTCCAAATGGGCTCAATAAAAAGTTTGAGTTTGCAGCATTTCTTTGAATCTTAAAAATTAAAAATATAACTTAACAAAAAAACTTTGTCCCTTTGCTTATCTGCTATCATAGTGTTATGGCTGGAGCAGCCGGGGGCTGTCAATACAGTAATCTTTTTAAACCAAAATGTTGTTGTGATTTTGAATAATGACAATGAACTGTTTTTAATTAATTGAGTTTTTTCTTATAAACCTAAGAAAGTAACGATTTAAATTGTGATTTAATTCACTTCGCTAAGTCTTGTTTTAACAAAAAATGTTTTATTCACAGAGGTTTTTTCTATGTTAGAGTGCATTACTATTATTGTCAAAAACTTTCACCTATCCTAAGACAGGGGTGTGTCCTGGAGACTTCCTAATTGGACGTGTGCAATAATGAAGAGCAAATCAAGCTCCGTAATGGCCTTTAAATAAGCAGGTATGCCGTTCTTCCAATGAACGTTTGCCCTGAGTATGTGTGCCCTGACGTTGTTTGTAGTCACGTGGAGGGTGAAACGCATGTCGGCAGTGACGCAATCAGAGTGGGTGACTCTGTCCCTTACCTAAACGGTTGGCTTCAGCTTTACAGAAGTTTTCACAATTTTGCAGGCTATTAGAAGTTTGCTAAAGAAGTTGGATACTTACAACAGCTACCGGATAAATCATGGACATCCCCTCTACTGAATACATTCCCAGGAGCACGGCTGTAACTGTGGAGGACTCAAGGTGGTAATTATATATATACCTATTTACAGTGGAAAACTACAACTTAACCCGCTGAGCTTTCTCGTGTCACATGATGGACTACTAAGTCTCCACAGATGCTCTCTTGAGAACAACATGGTACAATGTGCCATGTACGCATAAACTAATACATGCTTCTGTAAATATTGTTTATCCAACCTTGTTCTGGTGGCAACTTGATTTAACTGGGGGTGTACATAGATCCTACACAAATATTAAAAATAATTAAAAAGGTACTCTGTTTGTGATGTATTGTTGGCGTTGGAGCCTTTAAGTTACACAGGCATAGATCCTCATTATGGTGGCCATTTTTCACCCAGGTAGCAAAGCCACCCTCTAGTAGAGGTGTTGCCTTGTTTATTTTCTTCTTCTTTTTTAGGGGGTCAAAACTCCCCACTTCTGAATGCAGTTTATATTAATTATAGTTAATTTGTCCATATTATAATTGGAGATTTTTTTCTCACTATGTATATGCATGATTTGATAGGCACTGTATCTACCACCAGGGTTGGTGGTTATATACACTAATAAACTTAAAATGTCTGTGCTGAAATCCCTGTCTTGTGTGTAGTAACTGATTGAGTTCATACTTTCTTGTTCCTCTTTTGCGTCTTAAAATGTTATTTTAAAGGGTCTGCATAATATTCCCTTATAACGGTTAATACACCTATTTAAATAATGTGGGTTTTATTAATTAAATAAATAGTAAATCTCCCTTAAAAATCTTAAAATCCTTTTTTAAGATAATTCCACCAAGGCAGCCCCTGCAAAGGTTGGCATGAAAAACCACGTTTGATTGAACGAGTTTTAAATAATCGTCTCCTTAGAGGACACTACACAAAGATTCACAGATCCAGAGTAATGGTAAGAGACCTACATTCTTCCCGAAATGGTTAAGCTATAGCAAATATTCTAGAAACCAGCACCCCTTAAGGCTGAAGTAAAATAGGTGCTACATCAAGGTTAAAACAAGCACTTATAGACCTTGATTCAAAAATCATGTTTATGAAATTTAGAGCTGCTAAAATCCTATTGGCTGTTCCAATCAGCCAATAGGATGAGAGCTCAATCTTATTGGCTTATTGTAACAGCCAATAGGATTT
>CAJPDP010205114.1:0-11733 GCA_905336975.1 Bombina variegata variegata | reverse complement strand
TTGATAACTAGAGGCCATTGCCTGCCGCTAGATAGGAGAGCTACCATTACAGATATTAATTTCTACTGTCACAAGGTTTTTGTTTGACACAAATGTCTTGTACTTAGCATGGGCAATAAACTTGCAACATTTTAAAGAAAAAAATTCTCCTTTTGTCTTCCTGTAGAGACCACAGTCACCTTGTAAGGCTATAAAAAGAAAGAAATGTACCCTTCACAGATGAAGTAAAAAACAAATAAAAGGTAAAATCTTTTTTAAATGATGAATAATACATATTACAATTATTTCAATTAAGTATAATCGACTGCTTAGTGCTTTTTTTATTACAGCAATGAAACGGATTGTTTTATATCCCTTTAAGTGTGAATAATCCTTTGTATAAACCTTCAGTAAATGGTATTCTTGGGCTCAAATACAAACCTGCAGGAGATTTATTCGATCACCACATCTCAACTGAACAAAATCTGCAAAATTGGCACTGCTGAAAATAAATAGAAGTTCACAAATCAATAGAAAGTCATTTGCTAGTCAGTTCAGTCCTTTGCCTCTTAACCTGTTCAGACCCACAGAGGGATAATCAGTAACTGCTCCCCAAGGACATTCAATTCACAATTTTACTGGGGACAGTTATAAGGTGTAAAAATGATTTGAAACAGAGAGAGACATAGGACATATGTCGGAGTAATAGGTGGCACAGGAAGAGTTTATGAGGCAGCTGAAGTAATTAGCAGGTGAAATTATTGGTAACATTGTGATTGGTTGGAGCGGTATTACTAGATCAAGGGAGAGTTCTCAAAATAGGAGCCACATATCTTTTTCAAAAGCCAAACATATTGTTTGAAGCAAATTGCGTCTAAAAATGGTTTAACCTTTTTACTGCTTAAAGGGATATTCGTATGTCAAAGTAAGATGCTCGAAGCTGTTAGAGTACTTTATTTTAAACAAACCCCCTTTTTTTAAACTATGGACTAGATTATGAGTGGAGCGCAAAATTGTGCTTTTGTGAGCGCGATATTTGCACTCCACTCAGTAATATTGGCTAATGCAAATGTGCGCTGGTATTACAAGTTGAGTGCAATCCGAACACAACCACGTGTTTGCATTGCATGGAAGCTTTGTGCTTCCCTAGGCTCCAATGGGGGCCTCATTCTGATGCCGATAGACATGGCATGAGAAGGGGGTAAGTTACGCATCGTTGGGCAGCAAAGTTTAAATATGTATGTATATGAATATATACATTTATATTTATGTGTATATACACATATTAACACCTAAATAAATATATATATAAAGATAAGCATATACATATATATTTACAGTTTTAACACAATGTAGACTGCAATGTAAATGCACTTTTCAGTGCCGTTTTTTTTCTCTAACACCCCACATCCCCTCACTTTAACCATTTATAACTGCTTGGTGCAATTATTTATTTATTTTTTATAAAAAAGTTGCTACAATTTTATTTTTATTTTTTAATAAAGGAACACAACACTTTATTTTGGGGGCAATTGGGGGACATTTTTTTCATTAACCAGAGATCTGGTCTCTGATAAATTAATTAAAGCGTAAAGTGACACCGCAAGCTCATGGTAGCATTAACCAGCCACTTGTACTGGCTAGTTATTTAACGTGTGCCCGTAATTGTGAAAATGTTCCCATTTCCGGGCGCACGTTAAAATTGTGCTTCACTTTTAATCAAGCCCTATGTGTTTAACCTTCCCACTATGCACAGTACACAGCTTGTGAGCGAATCTGGTACAGGCATATGTATGTATGCGCCAACCATTAACCACTTCCTTAAATGGAGTGACAGATGTGTTCAAGGGACATCATACACTAGATTTTTCTTTGCATAAATGTTTTGTAGATGATCCATTTATATAGCCCATACAGTTTTTTTTTTTTTTAAACATGTAGAGTTTTGCTTATTTTTAAATAACATTGCTCTGATTTTCAGACTCTTAACCAAGCCCCAAAGTTTTAGGAGAATACTGATGTATACCTACTCCAGCTTGCTCCAGTTTGTGTAAAGGGTCTTTGCATATGCAGAGGAAGGGGGGAGTGTATGATATTTCCCACTTGCATTGGGTGTTCCAGTAACCTTTTAAACAGAGCTAAACTGGAAGCTTCTAAATAAGTTTTTAATCCTTTTTTTACTGGATTTTTAGATCAGTATTTGTGCATATTATTCTTTATAGTAGTGTCTATTACATGAAGTTATATGAAAATTGGTGTATACTGTCCCTTTCAGGGAACACAAACAGTTATTTATTGACATTTCTTTGCATTGTTACAAACCTAGTTAAAGAAGGATTTTGTTTAAATAGAACAAAAAGGTCTTTCTTCCTGCATTAGCTCCATAGTGATATATGTGATAAGCTGTGATATGGAGTTACAACATCTTACTACTATAAAGGTAAAATTATGTTTCTATGAAAAAACACTTTTTTTTTTTCTTTTTTGGGAGGAGTGGTGGGACAGCCACATTTTTTTTAACTGGAAAAATAGCTAGCAAAAAAAAAAAATACAAACAGCGCTTTCTTACATATATGTGGTTGAAGTCAAACTAATCTAGTTTTTATTTTTTTGTGTAAGACAGGTGGGATATTGAACTATATGTATATGAGCTGAATTTTGTTTTATTACAATAGACCAATAAGCAAAAACATATGTGACATTAGTGGGTCCAGTGTCATTGGCAAGTGATGCATTAAAGGGACATATTACTCAAAATGTTTCAAGGGAGTTGTGTTGTAGAAAATATATTTTACAGAAAATGTCTTATTCGTTACTGTATAGTTAATACTTTAGCATCTGTAATTGCTCCTCAATGTTGCATTAATCAAAGACCGTACATTCCAGCACATGCTTATTCCATAACCCATAGTATTTAATGAGACAAGAAATGTTTATGTCGTGTTTTTGTTTTAATGTTTCTTCAAGTGTGTTGTATTGATTACATGAGTAATCATTAAACAGTTTGCAGTGTAGGCAATTTATGCACTAGCTGCTGTGAATAGATGCCCCTTGCTTATAGTAATCTAAGATAAAAATCTCTGAGCCCCAGAGAACCTCACAGTACATCTGATTGAACCCCTAAGATCACTAATACCCTTTCTTCCTCTTGCAGATACGTCTCATCTGCCATAGCTGTGACAAGCACACTCGATGGAGGAATTTGGTGTAGCCTAGGATGATTCAGGATAAACTGCATCTTCAAAATAGCAGGAAATAATAAGCAAATTCTTCTTCGCGGAATATGTGCTGTTACAGAACAGATTCTGCCAGTGACAGAACGGGAATATTGCCAGCAATCTGCGTAGGAGCCATGTCGAATTAAGTCATGAATGGTATGCAGAAAGGAAGCTGCCATCTGCAAATTCCATATGAAGTGTAGGCAATGGGCTTCATTCATATTTAAGTGTCACTGAAGTATATCTAGTCTAAAATAAGTGCACAAGTAGAGACACATGTAAACTGCATCGGCACTCCAAAATCTGACCTTATTCTTTACGGAGGACTTTGTTTAGTCAATAGAGATGGCCATTTAGACCATAGTTAAAGGGACAGTCTACTTGAAAATTGTTTTTGCTTAAAAAGATAGATAATCCCTTTGTTATCCATTCCCCAGTTTTGCATAACAAGCACTGCTATAGTAATATACATTTTACCTCTATGATTACTTGTATCTAAGCCACTGCAGACTGCGCCTTACCTCAGTGCTTTTTACAATCTTGCATTTTAGCCAGTCAGTGCTGGTTCTTGCATAGTTATTATCATTCACCAATGTTATCTATATGCACACATGAACTATCTCTGTCTAGCTATGTGCAAGATTTAAAAAGCACTGAGATAAGGGGTGGCTGCTGGGGCTTAGAAACTTAGAGGTATTTATATAACAATGTTGGTTATACAAAGCTGCAGAATGAGCAGTAAATGTGTTATCTATCTTTTTTAAACAATACAAAATCTAGTAGAGTTTCCCTTTAATGTGATTTGTTTTAAAAAGAAATTCTCATTTACACATATTTCTTTGGAAAAGATAAATTTATTTAAGACAGTTGTAAAATGGAAACATCAGGAACATTGAACTTCACTGTAGTCATAAATTAGACTTGCCCATCTTTTCCGCAGGTTTTCTAATTTTATTTATATTCTCAAGTCATAGATAGTCCTTGGTAATTTTTTATGCTAAGAAGGTTTTATGACTACATGATTCTGCAAACTTTATCAATACTACCATTATACGATGTGGTCTTCAAGTGTTTTTATATGGGTCCTATATGCCCAACTTATATACCTGAGTCTAAGCCATGAAGATATTTAGCAGAACATTCAAAGCTTTTGCAGGTCCCTAACTACTCATGTGGAGCACATGGCTGTATGACTTTATAGTGAGCAGATGTGACCCCACACAAACCCTCTCTCCTTCTACATTTATATTCCATAGAGTGCCCAAACATGCAACTTTTCCACTGAGCAGAAGCTGCTGAAGGGGTCGTCTGTTCATGCTTGTTTCTGTGCTCTCTTGAGGGATCTACTGTGTCTGTACATGTTGAAATTGTGAATGTTTACCACATCTGCAACCATACGTGATTCCATTTATAAACTGAAGTTTATTTATATAGAATTATAATTTCTAAAAATGTGTTAGCCAGCCCTTTGAGTAAAAAAAAAAATAAACAATAAGTTTTGACCCTCATCTGAAAATGGCCAGTGCTAATATATATACAATTGGAAAAAATATTTTAAACATCTATAATCCAAAATGACTGAAACAAACTTTGTTATTTGTGCTCAAAACTGACCAATCATATATCTGACCACTCTTTCTAACAGTTTTATTTTTGGTCATGACATATTACTTTCAGATAAGTTCTCTACAGACTTTGTTAACGTGGTAGTTCATTCTCTAAAGGCAGTGTTTCTCAACCGCGGTCCTCAATTACCCCAAACAGGCCAGGTTTTCATTATAGCTAAACCAGTGCACAGGTGAAATAATCAGCTGATCTGTAACACCATAGTTACTAACCTGCGCTCACACATAAGCTGACTATTTCACCTGTGCACTGGTTCAGCTATAATGAAAACCTGGCCTGTTGGGGTACTTGAGGGCCGTGGTTGAGAAACAATGCTCTAAGGCAGAGACATCATACTTTAATGAGACAATGTGGACAGGCAATGTGATCTATATATACACACTAAACATAAGGGAATCTGAGCTTGCACAAGGGGAATAATTTTCTTGTAAATCACCCTTTTTTCATACAGGCCATTGCAGTGGTGCCGCATATTCTTTCAGATTCCATAGTATCACTACTGGTTAAGAGGGAACTGGAAAATGACACAGTCTTGTGATCTACTGCTCAGCACTTAGACATCAACTGGTAGATCCTGATCTACATTTTGGGCGCACCTGTTCTAGGGAGATCACATTCACTGTTTTTTTGTTTTTGCGACTTTTTAGTTAACAAAGTGTTACATTCGTTGGTCAAAGCAACCCTACTGCAAAAAAAATTGAGACAGGACTTAGTGCTTTGCATTTCTTCAATTTTTATTCTTTTTATTAAGATAAAAATATTTTTGTAAATATTTTTAATTGACACACTGCTGGTTCTGAGCTGACCATAGGCAGTAATTGGTGACTATGCAGATATTTTATCGCTGACTGGCTCACCAATCCATGTTCAGCTCAGGACCAATAGTGCATTGCTGCTCCAAGGCTGGCTTTAACTATCTGCAGTGAATAACACAAGTTTCTATGCAAGGAATAGTGCAATAGTAGAATACTCTAACATATGAAAGGAACACTAAACACCTTGCAATAACAAGACACTTCAGTTGTCTTGCTATAGAATAAGCTACCAGCCATGTCTAATATTCTTGTTTGTTGAAATTGTTTTTGAAGAGCCATACTTTGCCCACAACGTGCTTTATTTGGAAAAGTCAATTAGAACTTGAGTCTGCAGCTGACAAGGCTAGTCATGGTCATTATGCTGGTGTAAAGTACATTGTTTTGCTGTTGGTATCTAGTAAAGCCAGTTAGGGAAACATATGCTGTATGGTTACAAAGCTAAATTACAAGAAATGGGGCAAAATAAATAGTAACATTTTATCACAAAAATATTTTACTGTGTATAAACATTTTATATTACAATCTCAAGGTGTTTACAGTTCCTTTAAAGTATTTTATTACTGTTTTATGTCCCTTTAATTTAAATATATTTCTGTTGTGTTGCTATGGAATAACATCAGCCAAGTCTCAACATGTTTAAAACAAATTAACACTCTTTTTACTGTAATTGTTTTTCTATAGCCAAACTTTACCTACCATTTGACCTATTTAGAGAAGACAAAATGAGCATTCTTCTGCGGACAACAAGGCTTACCACTGTCATAAATTTACTATAAAATGCATTGTTTTGCAGATTTTATAATTTAAAGCCAATTGGGAAATATATGTAGCAGAGTTAGTCTTGATACGTCAACAGGGTGTATTTCAAGTTGAGTAGACAAAGAAAGACAGCGCCTCATAGTGCAGACAAACTTCAGAAGTGGATATCACACTGGTACAAAGGTGGATGAAAATATACTCACAAAGGTACTGGCACTCTTGTGAAAAGAAGTGCGAATATGCAGGCTGACCTTTAACAGCAGTCAGTACGCTGGGTGATCGATCCTCCAAAGAGACAGTGATGCAGCCGTGGACTCTCCTCCAAACTCACACGGGAACCTTGATGTCAGCACCAGGTAAGAGTGCAGTTTTCCCTCTTGTGTTAGGATCGGACAACACGGCATGCAGTGCTAACGGCTTGTATGTTAAAAGCACCTCTAATGAGGCATGCAGAACCAGTTGGATAAAAACCGTAACAAAGTTATGAATTAAAAACAAAGTATATTTTAATTGCAATGAGCTTAAAACGCGTTTCTCGGCCGCAAGCTCCTGGCCGTTTCCTCAGTTAATTGTATTTCAAGTTCTCAGAATTAGAAAATCTTCAAGTTGCATAGCTAAATGTAATGGAAAAGGGGTCAACATAAATTATTAAAGTATATTGCAAAGTTGTATCCTTACAAATATCTAAACATTTCATGTAACAATCTCAAAGCGTTTACTGTCCCTTTAAGTAATATGTTTGAATGTGCTGATCATGATATTAAAAAGAAGGTATATATCTGGTTATCTAATTTACTTGTAGAGATTATATTACAATGGTTTCTGGGGGAATAGAAAAATGTTTTACCCTGAGTTGCTTTTTAATGATAACTTTAAAATGTGCACAAACATTTGGGTCATCCTAGATGACTCCTTCCCTGTCTCATGAGCATTATTGAACAGTATACTTGGTTTATTTGTATATGCTGAGTATAGAAAAGACAGAAGCTTTTCCATATATTATTTATACCTTTTTGAAACAGCAATTTCCATTTAATAGATCTTGCAACTATATCTCTTACTTGGGTATTACAATCATTTTGCATTGAACTCAGTATTTGTAACAAGAGACTAACAAATGTATGCTGCTGCTTCTCTGTGAAGTTTTGGGGAAATTTTATATATAAAACTATTCCTGCATATTTGTTAAAGATGAATATTTTGTAATCTTTAAAGATCAATTTTGTGATGCATCCTTATGTGTGAATCCATCCATAAACAGTAAGTGAAATGTTGACTTTATAGAGAGACATTTTGTTTTCCTTTTGTGTAAGTCAACAGAAATTATATTCTATATTTTTCCTACCTATATTTGATTTAGTAAGCTGTGGTCTCTATCCACCTTAAAAGGACATGAAAGACATTTTCAGATAGATTGAAAAAGATACTCTGTGGGCAAGATTACAAGTTCCGTGGCAAATCTGTTTTTCGCAGTTGCGAAAACACTGTGCACATTATGGCTTTTTTGCATTTTGGGTTGCGCAGGTATTACAAGTTGCAAAACAACTTTTTTTTGTGCGCACGTTAACCCGCGTAATCCAAAAAGCCAAATTGCGTACGCGTTCACATATTCCCCAATAGAAGTCAATGGAGAAGACAAATAGAAAAAGAAACCCACTAAAACCCTAATCTGTTGTGCAAAGTACATTATTTATTCTCCTCGAAAAGTGCAAGAATGTTTTCTTAACGAAATATGTTCTATTTATTTATAAATAAATATTTCTCTATATATGTGATGATTTTTGGACTGATATATCTATTTATTGCGAGATATGTATATATGTCTAGATATCTCGAGATATATATGCAAATATCTCTTTGAAAATCCCTCTGAAATATTGTTTAATGTGCATAAGATTGTAATGTAAAATATTTTCATTATCTCCATAGTTAAACATATCTCTATACATATAAATCCATGTTTCTCTATGTATGTCTATGTCAGTCAATGCAAAATACCTGCGTCTGCTTTTTTTTCTAACACCCGAGATCTCGTATCTTTGATGCCTTATAACTTTTGTGTGCAATATTTTTTTTTTAAATAATTTTTATTATGCAGTGTTAATATGAGTGTAAGTGTACTTTGTAATGTATTTTTGAAGTGTTTTGTGAAACTTTTATGTTGCGGAAAACTGTTAGCTACAGCTCTTTGAGCGCGGAAAGGATTGTTGAGTAAAAGGCGATTATTCAAGACTTGTCATTTCTGCGCAAAGGAAAAGACCATATCACGCAATGAAAACTCATGCCGTGCGACTTGTAATCTTGCCCTGTGTGTTTTCAAAAGCATCTGCTTACAATGTGTGTCAATATGCTTTAAAGGGGCAATAATCACCTTGAGATTTTTTTATAAAATATTTAGTTATGCATAAAGAAACAAATTTGCAATATACTTTCATTATTTAATTGCCTATTACCCCTTTTGTATGTAATTAAAATTAGGTCTGAAAATTGAGCAATTTCTGATTCTTAGAACAGGAAATGCACCCTGCTTACTTCTCAAGGCTAACTCTGCTACATATCAATATAATCGGATTGATCAGATAACAACTATAAACAATGCATTTTATAGTAACTTTATAATTTGGGCTAGCCTTGTTGTCTGTGAACTAAAGCCCAGATTGGTCCCTTTAAATAAAGTAAAGTTTACCTATTAAAAATAATTGCATTATAAGGGATGTTAATTTGTTTTAAAATTGTAAAGACTTGGCTGATATGTTATTATAAAACACGTGGAATCTGTAAAAATGAAGAATCATTGTTATAAAACACACATAGATACTTTTATCAGTGTGTCACTGTCTTGTTTTATTTATTTTACTTCATTGCTTACAATAGCAATCGGCAAGAAACACATTTTTTTGTAGCCTGATTTGGAGTGAATTGGCCCATGTGTAACAAATCTGCTTGTTTTTTTAAAAGCAGTTTCACACTATTTACATAAAATACTACTGATGAAGGTGTGAAAACTGTAATCATTAATTATTTCCTGCAACAATCTAGTGGATTGTCAGGTCATAGAACAAAAATAAATTCTGTCAGGATTTAAAGCTTTGTATATTGATAGACTGCATTTAAGGCCTTAAGAACTCAGTACATTTAATATCACAAATGGAATTGTAGATAAAAATGATGTACATAACTAATGTAGTAAATGTGCATGGTGGACAATTATCAGATTTACAGATATATACAGTAGCATACATGACATGTTACATGCCTTTTGAGAATTACAGGAAAAAAATAGATTTTAGGAAAATATTGGCAAGCACGAGCAAATAAATATTATCTATTGCTATGCTATTTAACCTTGATATTTTTTTTTCTTATATTTGTTTGCAGATAAAATTAAGTTAAAGCAGATTAATTTATTGCCTTGAAGTCTAGGGTTCAAAAAAGGAGAATATTAAAGTGCATTAAAAAATGTTTATCATATGGTTTATAGTTTATTTTGCAATGTAAACTCAACTAATGAAGCACACTTAAAATAAGTCAACATCAGTATTCTAATAAATCAGAAACATGTGCTTGATCTTTCTGAATGATTTTTGAACTTTTCTGTTTTAGAAACCTTGTCCTCATTTTTTGCACATCTTTTTTTTTATCAGTGCCAGTGTTTTTGCACATGCTTATTTGATATAAGTATACAACAGAATTGAGTACACCCCTGTGCAATATGACATAAATGACAAATTATTTAAAATGATATTGCCTTACAGTAATTGCATTACTTCTAAGTTGACCATACAGGATTTGCTCTTATGTAAAATTAAAAATTAACAGTTTAGTTTTACTATATTTAGAATACTGACCCCACAGTAGGAACCCAGTGCCTCAAAACTCAGTGCACCTTTCATTACTGAGATTCAAATCTTTTATTTTTTTAATACTTTGTATTTCCACCTTTATTTTTGATGACAGGCACAAAAATATTACTCTTCAAGCGTCTGGAGGCCGGGAGTCAGCTTGTCAGCCAGTATTTTGGTATATCCACAGGTATTCATGGTGCCATCTATAAATGTCATCTCACCTTTTGCACTCATGCAGCCTCATATTATCACACGCCCACCTACGTGCTTTACTGTTGGGACTATGCGCACACTGTGGCACTCCTATCCAGGTTGACACAAAACATGCTGGACTCCATCTAAGACAAACAAATTTTTCTTTTTCTCATCTGAACAAAGAATGTGCTCCCAATATTCATCAGGCTTCTTTTCATGTTCTTTAGCAAAGTTTAATCTTGGTGTTTTGTGCCAAAGAGCGAGCAAGGTTTTTTTTTCTTGGATGCCTTGAATAGAGGTTGACATTATACAATGTCCTTCGCACTGTCGAGTTGTCACAGAAACTCAGATTTCCATTGATAACTCCTGAGCCACGTCTGAAGCACTTGCCTGTATGTTTTTCAGAGCTAGATTGTGCAAGTAGTGCACTGTCTGTGGCGTCATTTTAGGAGGGCGGCCACTGTGTCTCTTATTACTGGTACTATGGTTCGGTCTACACCTCCTGATTACTGCTGCAACTGTGTTTTAACTAATTTTTATTTGGCCACTAATCTTCCTGTATCCTTTTCCATCGTTGTAAAGTCTCACAATTAGATTTTTCAATTCCTCTGGCAATTCTTTTCCATGTGGAGCCATGATGCAGATATGCAGATAGACAAAACCCTTAGGTCCTAAATTGAGAAATTTCTGGTATTCACAGGTCATGTTATAACCATGTGGATTCAATTAGGTTAATTGGAAATCACAAACGTACTGAATTTTGTTTCTAATTTGTGTTTCAGTCACCACAGGTATATTCACTTTTGTTGCTTTGACCTACTGTTCAATTTAGAAATAATACAATTACTGTAAGTTAATACAATTTTGAATAATTTTATATTGCACAGGGTACTTCTGTTGTAAACGTATAATGATTTTATGTTAGGGCATAGTAGACTGAGTAGTATTTGCACACAGCGCCAGCTCAGAGTACTGCAGGTGGCATGTATTCATCAGTGACGAGGTTTTCATTGACACAATAGGGCCTATTTATTAATGTGCTAGCGGACATGATACGATGTAGCATATCATGTCTGCCGCACATGGTTAAATGCCGACAGCATACGCTGTCAGCATTTATCATTACACAAGCACATCTTGTGAACTGCTTGTGCAATGCTGCCCCCTGCAGAGTCGCGGCCAATCGGGGTGTCAATCAACCCGATCATATAGAATCGGGCGGATTGGTGTCCGCGGCCTCAGAACAGGCAGACAAGTTATGGAGCAGCGGTCCATTCGGGGCTTGATAATTCGGCC
>CAJPDP010204960.1:0-11128 GCA_905336975.1 Bombina variegata variegata | reverse complement strand
GGTCTGTTACAGTGACATCTGGGGTTTTACAAATAAAATGAATTATTTGTTGTACACAACTATATATACAGTATCTCACAAAAGTGAGTACACCCCTCACATTTTTGTAAATATTTTATTATATCTTATATATATAACACTGAAGAGAAATGGCACTTTGCTACAATGTAAAGTAGTGAGTGTACAGCCTATATAACAGAGTAAATGTGTCCCCTTAAACACAAAGAAAAGAACAATCTGCGCTAATAATCCCAGATGGAAAAAAAATATATACGTGTTAATAACACATGTACTCAAAACACAAAAGGAAGGATTAGAGTCCTAGTTATATAGGCACTCCACAGGAAGCAGAACACAGTCTTGTATCGGATACAGGAGGCGAAGGAGTGTTCCGTGATATATATAACGCTCAAATATGAATATGTGTAGTCACAGTACCTCAAAGAGTCCGGACTGTAAATAGTAAATCCTGAGCGTGGAAAACGTGGAAGCTGTCACTCCTGAGCAATACTTCTCCAGTGTTGTTCTGCTTACTTTCGAAGCTCCGGCGTGTGGACATGCCTAGGGGGTGCTGCCGGATGATCACTCGGTGGTGAGTACGGTGTCCGAGATGCAGCTCCACAGATGCTAAGTTCTCTCCTCTCAGCCAATATGGACATAAAAAACACAAAAACAGAAAGGAGCGCAAACTTGATTCAAGAGAGTTTTATTTACACAGACATATAGCGCATAAAATAATTGCACTTACAAGACGTAAATTGTAAAACAGCATATAATCGTTATAAGCAGATGAGCGGATCACAGAGTCATCAACCGGGGATGGAAACAGTCAGTTGCCCATAAACTCAGAACCCACCGCGTATCCCACAGGGTAACCTCCGGTAATAGATATCAATGGTCCACTCTAAAGCAAATAATAAAATTAAAAATGGAGAATCATATTAAAACATAACCTCAACGCATTTCCCCCATTTCACAAACAGGCTTTATTAAGAGGACAAATTGAATGTGAACACAAAGGTAACCTTCACCTTTTTAAAGGTGTAGACAACCAATCCGGTAAGAGGGAGTGTAAAAGCAAACACGCCTCTCAGGTAGCTATATTTGCCTGTCTACTATATTATTCTATCAGGATCAGAAGGCTCAGCCCCTCTCCAGAGCTGCAATTAGGGTTGCCCTAATTGCAGCTCTGGAGAAGGGCTGAGCCTTCAGAAGTCACAGTTAAAATACAGTGGGGGTATTTATGGTTGGGGTTAATTGCCATTTATGGTTAGGGTTAATGGGCAGTAACAATTGTATCTATAAAATATAGTTACCAGTGATATAGTGGCTGAGGCCAAGAGATCCTTGGTGGCTGTTCATAGCTATCAGCAGTAAGAAATCACTATTGTTTAATGACAAGCATTAGAGTGATGTCCCTAAATAAAAACAAAAGTAAAGTCATCACAATGTTCTCCCAATGGGTAGACCTTACTCCTCACTCAATTTTTCACAAAAGGGGTACTGAACATAGAAGTTCTGGCAAGTGGAAATATTCTTCCCATAGAAAATAATGATGAAGCCTCCAACGATGGTGATAACGTGTTTTTTTTCTTCATACAAATATACATCAAATTATGATGTTTTGTATGCACTTTAACTTTCATTCATTTCTAACTTTGAATGCATACATGTCTCTTTCTATTAGTGTAATATGCACATTACGTAGTTTGAGAAAAAAAAAAACTATTGTGATTAATGTGGTGAGATAAAACAGAGAAGAGCCTTGTAAAAGTAAAATGATAAGAGAATATTGTGTGACCTGTGAAAGAACTTCTGACATGGCCAAGACATTTTACTGTATAGTTCACTTGCTAAAACTGCCACATTTTATACATTAAAAAAATACAAAATATGTGTACTTTACATAAAATTTCAACTTTGCACCTTAAATCATATCTTTACTGTTTATTTTAAAATTATAATTTATACTTTGTACTTCAAATATGCTTTTTACATTGTGTATTGAAGTTATGATTTTTACCTTGTACTTTTATTATGGTTTTTAACTTTACATTTTAAACAACTTTCTTTTTTAATAACTATACTGTAATTTGTGTCTTTCCTTTACATGCAGACATGTAAGGAATACCCATTTGTAGGGTAAAGAGATCTCAAAGTAAAATTGTACTTCCCGGAATCCTGTAAAGTACCCACTTATAGTTTGCAAAATATCCTTTAAAAAGTTGTGAGCATTAATATAGGGAAACGGACTTGGTAATATGATTAGTAATATGAGCAGGCTATTCGAGCTTCCTGATATAGGTGCACCTTTCAAGACCTATATTTCAAATATCATCAGAATGAGATTGTGTTTCATGAATGTTAATGAGAGCATATACATAGTCAATAACAGAAAACCTGCACTCATATAGTTATTTTGACTGTACACACTAGAATTGTTACTTATAGATACATGTAAATCGTGGGAAAGTCTAGTAAACACATACTGTATGTCCCTGTTGTCATGTTTCAACAAAGCACTTGTATAGTCTTTATATTGGACCCTCTGGTCAAAGTAGTGATACAGATTATACCCAAATTCAAAGGAAATAATACATTTAGAAGTAGAGACATCAAGATTGAGACTGGCTACTGGCAAGTCAATATATTAGGATATAGGTAACATAGATATTGCATATGTTTGGCTATTGCAAAGGGTATTATTCTGCAAGAAAATCAGGGTAATACATAGGTATTCAGGTAGCAAGATGTTAAACTTTTAGAAAGCAAACAGTGTTATACTCGGGTATTCAGGTATAGGCAGAGCTTTGATCCAAAGGCTGCTCAAGAAGCAATAGGGTGTCATTCACATAAGTTAGCAGAAATGATAACACACAGAGTACAGACAGACTAACTCAATATATGGGTGTAGTGCTGTATGTGAGAGTAACTTTAAAAGAACATGCCAAGCAAGATTGTTGCTATTTGTGATACCTCAGCACAATGCTGAGTACAAGGCCAAGCACAGTTCTGGTATTCTGGGAAATATGGTGTTATATCTGTAACAAAATTATCCCTACTGATCTTTGGCCAGGATATGTTTCTGTCTTGCTTTGAATCTGTCCAATAGATCAAAATCCAATACCAGATCTCCCAACTAACTTGTATTTTGTGACATTGTCACAGTTTGGGAACTAGTGTCCAATATTCTCCTGCAGTTCCCAGGACCTTATGAACATTCTGAAGAACCCTTAACTGCACTTATTACACTCACACTCTTTCTCCAGCTTAGCCCAGTATTACTCACTCCCTAAAAAAACCTTCAGTTTTCAGCCACTTACCCACTAGATCTCTCTAAATAAGCCACCCCTTCATGGACAGTCTTTGGCAAATGTTGGAAGGTTATGCCAGATGGATAATAGCCATGTTTCAATAGCTTTGGTCAACATGCAAATGGTGAGAGAGTCATAACCCTTAAAGGTAATAGACTGAAAGAACACAAGTACTGACTAGTCCAAGTGAACTAAAAGTTGTACAATGGGACTTCCTGTGGGAGGAGCGTGTCGCAGACGTGCACGCTTGAGCTCTGTGAGGGAGAGCTGAACTATCAACATACCCCGCCATAATAGCTCCTATTGCTGGGGAGGAGAGCCCTGCCTGGGGAGAGTAAGACAGCCAGTGACGGAAGTCCCTTTTAACTTTTATCTGGCCGATTGGTACCGGTCACAGGCACACACACAGCACTGAATGTAAACAGACTTGCTTGAGGGAGGCTGCGGTCTGACAAAAACTATCTCTAAGACCATTGTGAGAGCACCCGTCGCCTACACCGTGAGAGGAGCATATCTCTGGGCATAGGCTGCGGGAGGCAGCTACCTGCTCTATCCACACGGAAACTGATGCGAGGTGTCTCGCTTGGAGCCGTGTAGTGGAGGGGTAGAGGAGAATGGGTGCGAAGAAGCAGGACGCCAGACGAACAGCACAGATAGCGCATGTATTGCCTTCCGTATGAGACTTTTAAATGTATGTGTTAGTGTGCCTGTTAAAAGAGAACTGCTGCATGAGTGAAAGGCGGACTCACAAGGAGGTTTAAAGATTGACGGGTCTGAAAGGCTGCTTTCTGGAGTGCAAGTGCCTATAAATAACTAGGCTCCAGGAGAATAAATAACATAACTGTTAAATCAAGGAAAAAAGTCCCGGGGAGGAACCAGAGTATTGGCCCGGAGCAGGGCATGTAAAGTATACGACCCCAAGCAGAAGAGTTCGGCAGGGTGTAACTATTTGCCTAAAGGACTGAGCTAACGGTATAGAAGCACAGGGGGATAATTAGAATAGACTGCTTTCTCCCATTTCAGATAAACTGGTTGGAACATCGCAGTGAAATTGAGAGAGGCTGTGGACACAGCCTGCAGGCCGTGATAGGTGCAAGCTGAGTTACAGGGGCTTTTATTAAAACCAAGAAGTTTGTGAGCCCCCACGGAGCCATTAGACTCATCCCCCCTAAGGAAGCCTTTTGATACAACAGAGGTGTCCGATGGGATTGACGTAAATTTTGTAAATGTTTATACAACACCAGAATAGTATGCTGATAGTCTGAGCCTTATAAAGAAAGGGGTTCGGGAGAGAGGAGACCAGCCAGTAGTTTGGTGCACAGCTGGACAGAATCCTTCCTTTTCTGGGCAAAGTTATCTGTACATAAATGGTGCTTTGGAAAGCTAAAGAACGGGCAGTCTTGTTTTGAATATTGTCAAGTACCCCCTGCCTGCTATAATCTTCTGGGGACTACAGCGATACCCAGAATCTAAAGCATCAGCTGTAGACGTTTCCTGGAATAGCAGCTTATGGCAGCAACAAGTGTTGTAATATGTATTAATTATTGCATTACTGTATTGTTATCTTTTTTCATAGTTGCATCTTATATAATATTTCACCTTAGGCTAAATTACTTTGGAATTGGTCAGACTTGATTTCATTCTAATCTTATGTATGATGGGTAGGGGTAAAGGCATCTGACTATCTTGGGCAAGTTGACAGGGCCCGCTGTTAAGAGATTATATTTTTAACCAATAGGGTTAAGTGTAATAGGAGGGGTATTGTGGTAAAATAACAGGCAAAGTGTCACGGTGGAGAGAGAATATTTAAGGCAAGTTAGATAGGAGGTGAGGCAGTTGGGGAGATCACCAGTTTTAATTTTTCTGGAAACATCCTATATTCACATTACACTAATTAATTGCACTTAGTGGTCCTAACTAGGACCCTTTAAGGATAGTTCCTTTACCAGCACTTATATTGAGCAGCATTGGCTGCAGTAGTACACTTAATCACAGTTAGTTTAAAGGTTTAGTAAGACCGCTTTGGTCCAGTAGAGAGTGTTTTTTTGTTTGGTGGTGTTGTTTGTTTTCTTGTTTCTCCCTTTATTTGTTTTTTCTTTTTAGAACTACTACACTTACTCACATTCTATGGAAAAGTATATACCTAACCTTAAAGTTAGGTCACCTGCGATGCCCCCCAAGAGAGATAAAAAGTCCAAATTGCCACAGGAGATGGGTTTAGAGGACAATATGGATCCTCAGTCATTAAGTTCAGAGAAACAGTTGACACTTAACCAACTAGCAGAAATGATTTTACCCCAATTTGAGTCAGTCAAAAAAGAGATAGCCACCTTATCTACAGAGATTAGATCCTTCTCCAATAGGATACTGGAGGTAGAAGAGAGAGTATCAGTGGTGGAGGACAGACTAAATTTACAAGAGACAAATTGGACTAATTATGAAGATAAAATGAAAATGATGCAATCTAAAATTGAGGATCTGGAAGACAGATCGCATAGAAATAATATCCGCATTGTTGGATTGCCAGAGTTGAGCGAGTATGAAGATTTGGTTCTATTTGCCTCAACTACTTTACCACAATTGTTAGGGATGCAGTTAACAGAAACAATCCAAGTAGAAAGAGCTCATAGAACAGGATCAGTCAGGGGGTCCCAAGAAGGTAACTCGCGCCCAAGGATGGTGGTTATTAAGTATTTAAACTTTCAACATAAGGTACAGATAATGAGACATTACAGGAAAATGCAGGGGTTCAAGATAGGCATGAAATCTGTCTTCCTGTTTCAGGATTTCTCAACAGAGACTTCCTCTAAGAGAAAGGCAATGGCACCCTATTGCACAAGCCTAATTAAGGTGGGAATTAAGGCAAACATGAGGTACCCAGCCAAAGTTGCAATTTTTAATTCTGAAGGGAATGCGACTATACTAAATACTGTAATAGAAGCCAAAAAATATTGTACAGAAAATGGTGTAGAGCTATGATTTACCCAACAGTAGTGTTTCGGTTTCTATATTATTTTTTGTTTAGATTAGCGATGTTGTTGGCTGTTTTTGTTGCCAAAGTCTCTGACCAAATAATTCGTGTTTTTTTTTGTGTGTTTTTTTTCAGGTCTACCGTCAAACTGCCTTGATGTACCCGATCCCGTTTGATCTCGGAAGTGAAGCAGAGGTGGGAAGTCAATTCTTTTTTATGATGGTTTTAAAAATAAATATTAAAATTATATGTTGAAGTGTGTGTCGTGGATTGTGGGAGGTGTGACCTCCCCTATTAAAAGAAAGAACGTGTTAAAAATGCTTAAGCGCCATACCCCAGATGTCATTTTTCTGCAAGATTTGCATCTGAAAGAGTCAGAAATACATAAGCTGAAAACTAATTGGATTGCTGAAATCATAGCCACTCCTTGCAGTAGTAGGAGATGTGGAGTAGCCATAATGTTTAATAGGAATCTGTCATACGAGATTAAGAATCAAGTGTTGGATCCAAAGGGGAGATTTATGATTTTACAAGCTGTAATTAATGACCGACTCTGGACGTTCTGTAACATATATGGTCCGAATGAAATTGAAATAGAATTCTGGGAAATGATTAAGATTAAATTAGCAAATTATCTAGGGCAAAACATAGTGATGGCTGGGGACTTTAATGCCACAATGCGGCCAGAGATTGATAGGCTACAATCCGGAGCCGTTAGAAGACACACTAGAGAGGCAAACTTCTACGGGAATTTGCAAAGTCTTTAAAATTAAGGGATATATGGCGCTTTCAGCATCCAGATGAGCGCGAATATTCATGCGAATCCAAATCATTTAAAAACTTTTTGCGGATAGACATGTTTTTGATAGATGAGAAATTATTGGCTCTGGATATGGAGACACAAATGGCCGAGATAGTAATATCGGATCACGCGATAATAAGCTTGAAAATAGAGGGTGGATCGGTTAAAGGCAGCAGTAGAAACATGTTTAGTTTCCCCAGATATATGTTACAGGATGAAAATTTCCAGAACTTTCTTATGGAAAGATGGAGAGAATATTACAGGCAGAACAGACCAGATGCGAGTAGCCCAGAAATACTCTGGGAAGCGGGTAAAGCTGTCTTATGGGGCGAGATTAAAAATTATATAATAAAAAGAAAGCGGAAGTTGAAAGATAGAGAGATTCAAATAGCTAATCATCTCAAAAATACATATAGAAGGTATGTGACTACCCCTAATAGATATTCCTGGAATAGTTACAAAATAGCTAAATCAGAGCGGGAGACTTTCCTGAGAGAAAAGTGGGCAAGAGAAGATATTCGGACAAGAGCATATTGTCAGGGGTATCAGGGGATCGCTACAAAGCATCTGGCAAAAATAATAAAATTTCGGAAAAAATAATAATCTAATACCACTTATTAAAGATGGAGCAACAACGTATACTCAATCAGCAGAGATAAAAGAGGCTTTTTACAGATATTATCAGAAATTGTACTCTAGCGAGGTAATCGATAAGACGATAATGGGAGAGTTCTGACGAAAGATCCGGGTCCCGAAAATAGATAAGAAGGACTTAGTCCAGATTAACTCCCCGATAACAGAGGAAGAAGTTAAAACTATGATTGACAGAATCAAAGTTAATAAGGCAGCGGGGCCTGATGGTCTTCCAGCAGAATTTTACAAAATTATTAAAAATTATATCTCCGGTACACTGGTGGAACTGTAAAATAGCTACCATGTGCAAGGGAATCTAAACTCACCTTTTTTTACTGATTCAATAGTTTCATTAATTCACAAGAAAGGGAAAGCACCAGAAGAGTTGGGATCATACCGACCAATTTTGCTCCTGAATCAAGACTACAAAATATTAACGGCAATTATGGCAGATAGATTAAAGAAAGGGGTTGGAAATTTAATTCACAATGATCAATCAGGATTTATCCCGGGTAGAAACCCAGTTCGGAATATGCGGAGGGTGCTAGTTATTCTAGACCATTATTTTAATAATCCCCAGAAGTCGAATAAAAAATCATAAGTAGATTTGGCTATGCTTTCGATCGATGCAGAAAAAGCATTCGATTCCATCATTTGGGATCATTTATTTATGACACTTAAGGAATTTGGTTTTGAAGGTAATATGGTCCAGTTAATCAAGAGGATTTATACCAGTCCGCGGTCTCAACTGTTGGTTAACGAAGAATTATCTCATTATATAACTTTACAAAGAGGGACCAGACAGGGATGTCCCTTGTCACCAATATTATTTGATTTGGCATTAGAACCATTGGCCGTTCAATTTAGACAAGAATTAAAGGGAGTGGATCTTGGGGGACATAACTTCTTGATTTCCTTATATGCGGATGATATTATGTTGTTTTTACAGCATACTAAAACAAGAATTCCCAAAAGTCTGGCAATTATTAATAATTTCACCCTTTTCTCAGGATATAAAATTAATAAGGAAAAGTCAGAGCTGCTATGGATTAATAAAACAAGATTAAGTCATCCACAACATGGATTTAAAGAAGTAAAATCGTTAAACTATTTAGGTATTAAAATAAGTAAAAATCCTAAAGAATGGTATAGTTTAAATTATGCCGAGTTTTTTGATAACCTAGAGGGCAGATTAGGCAGGTGGAATATTCACTACTTATCACTCTCTGCGAAAATAGTGTTGATTAAAACTAGTGTCTTCCCCAGGTTACTCTTTTTAATGCAAAATCTTCCACTATGGATCACCAGACGAGATGTTGCGAGGTATAATAGAGCTTGCGTGCACTTTATTTGGGGTAAGAAGAAAATAAGGGTAGCAACTGAGAAACTTACCCAAAGCAAAAAATATTCTGGTCTGGCTTTGCCGGACATTGTAAAATATAATGTCGTCACTCTTATGAAATTCGGAATAGACTGGTTAACGCAGGCTAATTATGTGACTTATTATGATTTAGAATCCATACTGTTAAAGCTCTTTGATCTTAAGGCAATTTTACATCATCCATACAGGAGTCTGCCTAGCAATGTTAGTACTCTACTAACTTTTGATAATGTGGTTCGCCCATGGCAGAAATTTTGCGGATTTGTTGGTCAAGATTTCCATTTAACAAAATACTTACCTCTTATCGGTACCCCGGATTTTATACCCGGGATAAATAATATGGTCTTTAAAAACTGGAAGCAAAAAGGTATAAGGTATTTTCACTAGCTAGTGCAAGGTGAGGGGCATGTGATACAAACATTTGAAACATTGACCAGGCAATATCAGCTACCGACAAAAACTTTCTTCGCCTATCTACAGGCCAGGAATGACCTTTTTAAACTGTTACAAACTTATAGAATCGTGTGGGATCCAGGAATTGATTCAGGAGTGAAATTATATGCGGCTGGCAAAAGATCGATATCGTACTGGTATAAGATCTTATTAAATCTCTCAGGGAAAGAACATATAAATAAAAGGAAAATGTTTGTTATGAAATATGTTGGCTTGCTACAAGATGAGGAAATTGAAAGGAGTGTCAATCTGGCAAACGCAGCAACAAGGTTAGTGAGTTGGAAAGAATCACAGGTTAAGCTGCTAAATAGTTATTATTTAACCCCAATGAGGATGAGTAAATGGGCACAGAATGGACATAAGGGGAACTGCTTTAAATGCCACAAAGAGGGGGCAGACCTGTGTCATTGTCTCTGGGAATGCCCAAAAGTTTGTCAATTCTGGAGAAAAATTCAATATTGGCTGAACAGGTTTTTACTAGAAGAGTTCACTCTGCAATTAAGGCATATTTTTCTTTTAAAAGAAGATGGCCGCGATAAAGGTGAGGGTCAACTAATCAATATGGTTATTTTGGCAGCACGGCATTTGATATTCTCGAAATGGAGATCCCCTGAGGCCCCTACATTTTGCGAGTTTGTCAACATTATTAAGTTACAAATGATCATAGAAAGACAACACTTAGAGTATCGGAAAAGATTTTCAGACTATTCTTTGACAAATGGAAGAGGGTAATTTTATCATGGCCCCAGATGGCACAGATTCAATTTGTTGCACCGTTGAAGAATAATGTAAATTTCATAACGCTGGTTGCAGGGGAGGTTCTTCCTGCAGATTGGCTTTAGGTTTCTCTGTCAGGGATAGGGGGTCGGTTTGACCATCAAGTTTGGGGGTAGACGTTTCACCTCTTTTTTCCTTTTTTTTTTTTTTTCTCTCCACCTCTTCCTGTTGCCGAGCAGGCAGTCAAAGCAGAAATTTTGAACAGGAGCTGTGCCTCCTTTGTATATTCCTTTATATAGGAAGCTGTGTCTTCCGAGAGCTGTCTGAAGTTCATTATTATATTTTTATGTGTTTTTTTAATTTTTTTCTCGATGTTGTGATGTGTGCAGTTCTATAATAATAAAACTTACAGTTAAAAAAAAAAAAAGTTGTACAATGTCTCCAGTATCTTACTAGCCTTGCCTGTCATCTGAACACCTACAATTATATTTTCTAAATAATTACCTATGCAACACATGGAGTTGTTCCTTCAGGATCTCAGTTACACGTTTCTATTAGACTGCTAAGGATATCTAGTCCAGAGCAAGTATGAAGTATGAGCAAGGGAAGTGGTCAATGGAGCGTGATGATTGGTAACCGGAACTAATTTTCTAAGAAACTCACAAATTCATAATTGTATCTCTTTAAAAATAGGCTCTGACTGGAATAGAAGGTATCAATAAGTGGCACTAGATCAGTCAGTTTTATAAAAGTAGTTAGGGGTGGAAAACTCAGAAGTTAAAGCAGAAACTACTCAGAGATGGTGGGGATATGGCTATGCAAATTAGTATTTATACATATATAGAGGAGTTATATTA
>CAJPDP010204850.1:0-10086 GCA_905336975.1 Bombina variegata variegata | reverse complement strand
ATAAGCAAGCACTATCCATGGTGCTGAACCTAAAATGGGCTGGCTGCTAAGATTTACATTCCTGCTTTTAAAATATTTACAAGAGAACGAAGAAAAATTGATAATAGGAGTGAATTAGAAAGTTTCTTAAAATTGCATGCTCTATCTGAATCATGAAAGAAAAAATGAGGGGTTAGTATCCCTTTAAAGCGAAAAGCTAAGTGGTTAACAATTAATTCACCAGCAAGTAAAGGTATTGAAGTGAAAAAAATATAGCAACATTTTGATGGCTAAAAATTGTGCCCTGACCACAACACATTGGCAAAAATTCTGCATATAAAGAAATAACCTACATAAAGAGAAAACTACAGAATATTTTTAATTAACTATGAAGGAAAAAAATAAAAAATGCAAAAAAGGTATTGCATAGCATTGATGAAAGCAGTGACTGATCTCTCTCTGCTATAAAAAAAAAAAAAGTATGCCTTTAGCCATGTTACACCCTGACACTAAATACATGATTCAGCTGTTCAAAGAACAAGCAGCCTACAGAAACATATTATCTTGGTGATTCCTGATAAACCTGCTGAATATCGGACCTGAGTTTATAGTTCATGAATGCTAGCAAAGGAATTCTGTTTAAATGGACATTGAACTCAATGTATAATTTCCCATAAATTGGTTTGTGTAATGAAAATTAAAAATATTGCATTACACCATTTATCTTGTTTGCTTTACTTTTTGTTTATGGTGCAAAACCTGTACTTGCTTGTCCCACTTTCCCCTGAGAGGCTAAAAGACAGATTTTGTAATCAATGTTTAAAAATTCTGTAAATTGCCTAAATAAGCTACATATTATACAGTGATTGCTTAAAGCAGGATTGCCAAATGTTGTTGCTCGCAAATAATGAGTTTTCCATCACCCCCACCCATGCCAACCGGGACAGCAAGAGACAAAAGGAACAGGAACCAATCCATTCTAATACTGTAATTTTGTGATTTAAGATTGCCGCTGTAGCCGAATGATCCAGAGTGGCACAGCGATTATAGGACACAGCGAGTGCACCACTTTTCCTTGCAGGATTCAGCTTCATTCAATGATTACACAATGCTCACTATAATAATGCTGAATGGTAGCAGACTGACACTTTGCAGTTTTCCGGTGCTTTGTTGGATTCTGTGATCCATCTGTCGCATGCGCATTTTGTGGTTGTAAAATTTGATGACAGGCTCAGCTGTCATTGGATTTTGCAACCGCTGACGTGTGCGCTCAGGAATGCGATGATATAACTGCATACATGCACAGATTGTCTGCTTGCAGTTTGCGACGGGTCGCAGATAAACAGAACATCAGCATGGAGAGAAATCACACAAAGGGCCTGAAGATCTGAAGCTCTCTGCTCTGGCGAGATTATCCAAGACTAAGATCCCTCAAGAAAAATGTATAAAAAGACGACACATTTTAGCTTGAGAGCTGGATGCTGCAATGTTGACAAGACTTATTAGCAAAGACAACTTTAGATAATTGGGCCCTAAGTATCTAAGTGAACTGATTAAACTGTTGAAGGATGTATGATGGAGCCCATAAAAACGTAGTTAGGGGTTTTGGTGTAAGATTTGTAACATCTCATTAACTTTTAGAGCTACCTTATAAGAAATATGCAACCTTAACTTCATTCAACTGTTTCTTCCTCACACCTGCAACTTACCTCTGTCCCAAACTATAAAGGATGTAGGCGGATATGTGCTTGAATTGCAGATGTATTAAAGGGATAATATAGTCAAAATTAAATGTTCACGATTCAGATAGGTCAACAAACAAAGTTATGCAGGCCAGCTCCATCCACAGTATGGGAGTATGCGTGTGTCCAGAATAGTGGGAGATGGAAGTGGGTAAAGTGATATGATCCCTGTTATCAACCGCAACTTGTGTATGACAAATCCCTATTAGCTGCTATGACCATGTCACAAAATAACCAGGACGGTTACTTACTGCCCTAGGTACTGGGACATCTCTGCAGTCAGGACAGGGATCTTCTTTTGCGGTGTAGGGAACTCCAAGCCCCCAGATGCTCATGCAGTCTCCCTTCCCGGGCTCCGCGTTGCTTCTGGGTACTTTGTGACGTCACAGACACTCCTCCGTAATTGCCCGATAGCGCTCCTCTAGCAACAACAACGTCTGATCCACAGGGCTGCTGAAAGGTGACAGGCTGGAAGGAACGTAGTGCCGACTACGTTTTTTGCATGATTCAGATAGGGCATGCAATTTTTAACCAACTTTACAGTTTACTATCATCAAATTTGCTTTGTTCTCTTGGTATTCTTTGTTGAAAGCTAAACCTAGGTAGGCTCATATGCTAATTTCTAAGCCCTTAAAGGCCACCTCTTCTCTCAGTGCATTTTAACAGTTTTTCACACTGAGACAGCACTTGGTCATGTGCTTAATCTAGATCATTGTGCTCACTCCTGTGGAGTAATTTATGAGTCAGCTTGTCTAAAATGCAAGTCTGTTAAAAGAACTGAGATAAGGGGGCAGTCTGCAGAGGCTTAGATACAAGGCAATAACAGTGGTAAAAAAACATTACTATAACCGTGTTGGTTATGCAAAACTGGGGAATGGGTAATAAAAGGAATTATCTATATTTTTAAACACATTCTGGAGTAGACTATCCCTTTAAGACTGGATGGTGGCAAGGATTGCAGTAAGGACAGTAGCGTATGGCCAGTCACCAGTGCAGTGGTGGCGAACAAACTTATTTGCAGCTTATTCAAGAGAATAAACAAAATTTGATGAGTAAATTAGAAAGTTGCTTAACATTTCATGATCTATCTGAATCACAAAAGAAAAAAATTTGGGTTCAGTGTCCCTTTAAGAGTTTGTAACAAAAACATAAGAACTAGACATCTACTTACTGGCAGTGTAAAGGGGTTATACACTAAGATATGAAACACCCTCTGGCACTGAACTTGTGCAATATTTACAGGGAAAGAAACAGTCATTGAAAAAGAATCCCTGCTGGCATGAGAGTAATAGCTTTCCTGCAGCAACAACCAATAAAATGTAAATTTGAATAGATGCTCCCTCTGGCATTGAATAATTATGGCTAGTGATTTTAGCACAACAGTATATATATATATATATTTTAAAATATAGGAAAATGTCTCACCATTAGTAGGCAAGTGGAAATTTCCAGTCACACAGAAGAATAAAATTATATATATTATACACACACACCACTTGATAAGAAAACAAAAGTAATTTATGCCAGTAATTATGGTTGTATACACACAAAACTTACAAGCTATGTAATCGAACTACCAATCATTTTTTCCCCCTTTTTTTGTGGTCAATTAATCTGTTCTATAGATCTACAATTGCAAATAAAAAAGTTATGATCACCAATGTTCTTAGAGCATTATAATTATTATTTTCTGTGATTATAAAAGCCCAGCATATCTCACATGCTGTATATAGCCCCATTGCACATATGGGAATATTACAATACATTTTATACTTGAGCAACAGGAGAGGAGGTTCTGCTTCTGAGCAGCTATTACACAGCAGTAATCACCAGAGAGCCTAGCACAAAACGCTACCATTTATTTTCTCAAAATTAAATAGAAATACCAGGCACTGCATGGTGTATTTAACACTACTAAAAAGCAATAATGCAACGGTACAGATAAACTCTCCAATGCAGGAATCAATGAGTTAACAAGGAAATGAGTCGGGTGGGGTGCTGCGTTCCTGACTGGAATATCCACGCTGCACTCACTGACCACTTACAGCCACTGTAGCTGGAAATGGGTAAAAAACAGCTGCATATATCAATGACAACATGTGCATTTTATTCATAAATAACCACTGCAGATGGCAGAGTTGGTAAGTAAAAATACGCCATAGAAAGGGTTAAATGTAATTATTTGGTCGCCGAATGGGACGAAAACACATAAAATAGCAATGCGTTGCTGTGAGCTTTGCCAATAACGAATAATATCAAACTCCAAAAGCAGCAACAGAGGTGCAGACAGAAAGAACAAAATCACAGGCTAGGAGAGCAGCCTCACCCTATAATACAATGTAAGGTACTAACAAGCTGCTCAATAACTACTGTTTACAGCGCCCCAAGGTAGCCGCAGTCACCCCCTTACCTGAATAAACTGTATGGTTAATGCACTCTTCCCCACACCGCCTCCTCCAACCACCACCAGCTTATACTTCTCCGTGGGAGCAGCAGAGTCCTTAGCGCTCATTATCAGGCGAGTTTAGATTAACAATAATACAACAAATCTTTATAAATGAAAAAAAGTAGGAACAAAACTAAATCACATCAGCAAACTTTCCATGGAGTCTGCGCCTGTAAAAATGGCTGCTTTGCTTTTTTTTCCCTGTGCTCCTCCTGGGGTGTTTCTTAGCGATGCTAATGAGCTCATGTATAGTAATAAGCAGTGACTGGGGTCTGAATCACAAAGCTTCACTTCCCTATTTGGTGAGGGGCTGCAAGGAGAGTAAGCAGGAGGCCTGCTGAAAAAGCCCCGCGGTCCTAATGCCGAGGGCTACGGTGTGAAAACAATACAAGTAGTAGCTCATGCTTATATCAGGCTTCACTTATGTCTGCTGCAAAATCCTTACCTACATTTTACACGAAATATACCGAGATTTTAATTCGTGATTACTATATTCATTTTAAAACAGAACATGAATTTTAAACGTAATACAAAATGATTTAATTTTAAGAAAATAAGGAAATAGACTTTGTTTTTATAAGACAGAGAATGCATGCAAGGTTCCTTTGTCTTTGGTACCATCATTTTAAAAGTGATCTGGTACACTTCAAGTAATAATACTAACTGTGCACCCATTTTCACCAAATAAGCTCAACCTCAATAAAGTTTTTTTTTTTATTATGATTATTTATTTATTTATTTTTACTAGTCATCATTGGCAAAGATTCAATAAAAAATTGTCAAAACTAACTTGCTAAAAGAATATGCAACAACTTTGCAGCTGAATAATTGCAAAATTCAGATATATTTGTATCCGCTCCTTGTCAGGGTGGGGAGTGGCGAGATCAGCTCCATGGATACTTATGAAGTTATGCAGGCGCTTCTATCACGCATCTATAAAAAAACCAGCGCTCTAACGTGTATAAAGGAACATAGTTTGAGAAAAATTTAAAATAAAGTGAAAAACAACTCAACCTTGTTAGCTTTGACATAGGGCTCAATAATCTAAAGCTCTCTGTTCTAGCGAGATTATTTAAGTGACACTTGACATGACTAAGGGCAACAAGCCCGAAACGTTGTCGTCTTAACCTTTGTACCATGGGGAAACTCCAAACAAAGCTGTGAAATTCTATAACGTGCTGCTGTCATTTGGATTCTTTGACTTTCTGGCGAGATTATCTAACAAGTGTTATCAGTACACCGAGGTCCCTATAAATAATTTTTAAATAGACAAATTTTAGCGTGAGAGAATTATCCCCCAACAGTTTTGCACAATTTCTCTCCATGAGAGTTTTGATCATTAGGCCCATAGTAAGACACAACAATGAGACAAGATATTACACAGGAGCTGGCTTTTTTTTTTTTTATAATACAGCATGCTGATTCATGGTTTAGCTGAAAATCTTGACCACATCTTGAGAATGCCCTGGACAGGCCACAAACAGCCCATTGTTCCCCCATTCAAGATTGCCAAGACAAATTCTGTTCTATCCAGTGACATTACTTTAAAGGGACAGTAAAGTCATAATTAAACATTGACAACTTGATAAAGGCTGAATTGCCTCAGCTGAAACGCGTTGCTTATGTCACTGGTGTGTCCAAGGGGGGCCCTCTTAAAACGGCCCTCTTAAAACGTAGTCTCATATCCAGAAGGAGACACATGAAGAAAACCAGCTAATCTGGAGCAAGGACGCACATTTTGGAGATACAGAAGGAAAACTTATTTGATCTGTGGAAGGTAGCAGAGACTGCTGATGAGACCTATCATACAGCAGATCCTGAAAACACCTGTGGATCACAAAGATACACCTGATTTGCTCTGTGGCTTATAACACCTGTTGATAGTTTTTTTCACACCTATTATTTTTTGCTCCCATACATAACTGATTCCTTAATTTTTGAAAAGTTCTCCTTGTGTTTTAACACAGCGTGCATGCTTTTTTTAAACTTTTTTATTTATACATATATACATTTTTAACGTTTTTTTGCTTTGGTGTCTCAATTTTAGTTTATTATTTCATTTTCTTTTATATTTATGAGATATTTTTATATTTAATAAATGTTATATATCGCTATAACAATGTAATTCTGTCTTTATAAATATTGTCTCCCGATCTCATATATAGCTCTGTTCTAGAGCGCACCTTTAGCTATACACTTTCACATTATTCTAGTGGCTGGGGGATAGCCATTACGATTTCTCAGTTTCAGAGAAAGGCTAATAGGTGCCTTAGGTGTTCAGGCACCCCGTGCAGGCTACTCCCGTGGCGCCCCCCCCCCCCAAACACACTCACACACGTTCACCTAAACATCAACAAAAAAGGAGAGGAAAAACAATAATATATACTATTAATAATAAATTAAATAAATAATAAATACAAATTAATGCCTGGGATAAGCATAGGGCTATCCTTTAAACTAATTAATACCTGGGAGGATAAATATAAGGCTATCCTACATACTAATTAATGACTAGGATAAGCATAAGGCTATCCTACATACTAATTAATGCCTGATAAGCATAAGGGTATCATACTTAATAATTTATTGCTGAGGTAAGCATAAGGCTATAATACGTATTATCTATATGTAGGATAGCTTTATATAATACGTATAAGTCTATCCTACATTCTAATTAATGCCTGGGATAAGCATAAGGCTATCCTACGTACCAATTAATGCCTAGGATAAGCATAAGGCTATCCTACATACTAATTAATGCCTGGTATAAACATAATGGGATCCTATGTACTAATTAATGGCTGGGATAAGCATAAGGCTATCCTACATACTATTTAATGCCTGGGATAAGCATATGGCTATCCTAAGTACTAATCTAATGCCTGGGAAAGGGATAAGGCTATCCTAAGTATTAATGCCTTGGATAAGCATAAAACTATCCTACGTACTTATTAATGGCTGGGATAAGCATACAGCTATCCTACGTACTAATTAATGTCTGGTATAAGCATAAGGGTATTCTATGTTTTAATTAATGCCTGGGATAAACATAAGGCTACCCTACATACTTAATAATGTCAGGGTAAGCATAAGCCTATCCTACGTACTAATTAATGCCTGGGATAAACATACGGCTATCCTACATACTAATTAATGCTTGGGATAAGGATAAGGCTATCCTATGTACTAATTTATGTCTGGGATAAACATACGGCTATCCTACATACTAGTTAATGCCTTGGATAAGCATAAGGCTATCTTACCTAATTATTAATGCCTGGGATAAGCATAAGGTCATCCTACGTACTAATTAATGTCTGGGATAAGGATAAGGCTATCCTACTTACTAATTAATGCCTGGGATAAGCATAAGACTATCCTATGTACTAATTAATGCCTGGGATAAGCATACAGCTATCCTACATACTAATTAATTCCTGGAGTAAGCATAAGAATTTCCTTTGTATTAATTAATGCCTGGGATAAACATAAGGCTATCCTATGTATTTTTTAATGACTGGGATAAGCATAAGGCTATCCTACATATTTATTAATGCCTGGGATAAGCATAAGGCCTTCCTACGTAATAATTAATGCCTGGGATAAATATAAGGCTATCCTACGTACTAATAAATGCCTGTAATAAGCATAAGGCTATCATATGTACTAATGCCTGGGATAAACATAAGGCTATTCTATATACTAATCTAATGCCTTGGATAAGCATAAAGCTATCCATGTATTAATGCCAGGGTTAAGCATAAGTCTATCCTATGTACTAATTAATGCCTGGGATAAGCATAACGCTATCGTTTGTACTAATTAATGCCTATAATAAACATAAGGCTATCCTATGCACTAATCTAATGCCTGGGATAAGCAAAAGCTATCCATGTATTAATGCCAGGGCTAAGCATAAGTCTATCCTATGTACTAATTAATGCCTGGGATAAGCATAAGGCTATCCTTTGTACTAATTAATGCCTGTAATAAGCATAAGGCTATCCTATGTACTAATGCCTGGGATAAGCTTAAGGCTATCCTATGTACTAATCTAATGCCTGGGATAAGCATATGGCTATCCTATGTATTAGTGCCTGGGATAAGCATAAGGCTATCCTATGTACTAATTAATGCCTGGAATAAGCATATGGCTATCCTATATACTAATTAATGCCTGAGATAAGCATAAGACTACCCTATGTACTAATTAATGCCTGGGATAAGCATACAGCTATCCTACATACTAATTAATTCCTGGAGTAAGCATAAGGGTTTCCTATATATTTTTTAATGCCTGGGAAAAGCATATGACTATCCTATGTACTAATTAATGCCTGGGATAAACATACAGCTATCCTACATACTAATTAATGCTTGGGATAAGGATAAGTCTATCCTACGTACTAATTAATGTCTGGGATAAACATATGGCTATCCTACATACTAATAAATGCATAAGGCTATCCTACGTACTAATTAATGTCTGGGATAAGAATAAGGCTATCCTACGTACTAACTAATGCCTAGGATAAGGATAAGGCTATCCTACGTACTAATTAATGCCTGGGATAAACATACGGCTATCCTACATACTAATTAATGCCTGGGATAAGCATAAGGCTATCTTACGTACTAATTAATGCCTGAAGTAAGTATAAGGCTTTCCTACATAGTAATTAATACCTGGGATAATCATAAGGCTATCCTAAGTACTAATTTAATGCCTGGGATAAGCATAAGGCTATCCTATGTATTAATGCCTGGGATAAGAATACGGCTATCCTACGTACTAATTAATACCTGGTATAAGCATACAGCTATCCTATGTATTAATTAATGCCTGGGATAAGCACAAGGATATCCTATGTATTAATTAATGCCTGGGATAAGCTTAANNTATCCTATGTACTAATTACTGCCTGGAATAAGCATATGGCTATCCTAAGTACTAATCTAATGCCTGGGAAAGGCATAAGGCTATCCTATGTATTAATGCCTTGGAAAAGCATAAGGCTATCCTACATTCTAATTAATGTCTGGTATAAGCATAAGGGTATTCTATGTATTAATTAATGCCTGGGATAAGCATAAGGCTATCCTATATGTTAATGAATGCCTGGGATAAGCATAAGGCTATCCTACATACTTATTAATGCCTGGGATAAGCATACGACTATCCTAATTACTAATTAATGCCTGATATAAGCATAAGGGTATCCTATGTATTAATTATTGCCTGGGATAAGCTTAAGGATATCCTATGTATTAATTAATGCCTGGGATAAGCATAAGGCTATCATATGTACTAATTAATGCCTGGGGTAAGCATAAGCCTATCCTTCGTACTAATTAATGTCTGGGATAAGGATAAGGCTATCCTACATACTAATTAATGCCTGGAATAAACATAAGGGTATCCTATGTATTAATTAATGCCTGGGATAAGCATAAGGCTATCCTTTGTACTCATTAATGCCTGTAATAAGCATATGGCTATCCTATGCACTAATGCCTGGGATAAGCATAAGGCTATCCTATGTACTAATCTAATGCCTTGGATAAGCATAAAGCTATCCATGTATTAATGCCAGGGATAAGCATAAGTCTATCCTATGTACTAATTAATGCCTGTGATAAGCATAAGGCTATCCTTTGTACTAATTAATGCCTATAATAAGCATAAGGCTATCCTATGTACTAATGCCTGGGATAAGCATAAGGCTATCTTATGTACTATAAACAAGAAGTTGTTCCGCTGGCTTGTGAGTATCCGCGCTGCTATCGGTGACTGAAAGAAATTAAGATATTTGTTCTCACCTCTGTTCGTCTCTTCTGTCTTACCCCTTTCCCGTTGGATCCTCAGTGCCCGTTCTCACCGCTCCATGGCGGTTGCGGGATTCTTCCGACGGCGTCTGA
>CAJPDP010204805.1:0-14854 GCA_905336975.1 Bombina variegata variegata | reverse complement strand
CTGACCACTAGGAGGAGGCAAAAGACCCCAACATACCAGAGCTTTAAATCCTTCCCTGACGTTCAGAGAGGCAGACAAGTAGTTATCAGACAGGAAATGTATGGTCTTTTCTTAATGAGAAATGTCACAGAACTCTCCAGGTGAAATGTAGCTTTGTCCACCAATCCCTTGGCTTGTAGTATAGCATGCCCACACTACTTAGGATGGGCTCGTCTGCTGAAAACAAGTTGCTGGAGATGAGGTTAGCCAAGTGGACAGACGTGTTGAGTGGTAAGTACCTGCTCCTTACAATCCCATCTGCTATTAGTATAAACATGTACACATGATTCACATAGTTTGGGGACATATATCATACACCTTAACAGTTGTTAGGCACTTTTGAAAAAAACATTTTTGAGGTTACTGTTACTTTAAATTTAGCGTGGTCAGCTTATTGCTTTCAGATTTTACTTCTAAGCTATGCACAGTTTGTTTTACTTCACATGCAGTACATTTCAGTCCATTAACTTCAGTTTTAGCAGCATCCTTTCTGTATTATAATACTTTCCTGTGCTGCTTTAACATTTTCAGTGTGTCACTGAAGGTTTTCAGGACCAATGGAGGTAGTAAGACACTCCGATTATCAGGGCTGTGCTATACATTTTATTTAACACTTTATGTGCTCTGTTATATGCTATTTAAGCCGTTGTACTGTTTTCTTTCCATGGAGAGTCAACAAGTCCATTCATTTACTGTTGGGAAAATTCACCCTCTGGCCACCAGGAGGAGGCAAAGAACACCACAGCCAGAGCTTACGTATCCTCCCTCTACTCATACTCCCCCAGTCATTCTTTGCCTCTGTAACTAGGAGGAGGTGAAGATGGTGCTCCAAAGATAATAAGTCCTTTAATGGGTAGTTTCCATCTCAAGTCAGGACTGGGGTTTATGCTGTGTCCATGTAAACCTCTTAGTAAGAGTATTGGTAGCTGTTAGCTGTTGTCGCAGGAAACTTCTCTGTCCTCCTTTCAACAATGTATGCTAACACCCCACTTGGCAAGTGTTATGTTTTACACTGCTTTCCTTACTACTTCAGGTCCCTGTCAGAAATCTGGATGAAGCTGTCACACCTGGAAGGCTGTGTCTGCCCCAGCCTTCCAGGTTTATTTATGGATATTGGAGGACACTATGATAGTTATATCTCCTGAAAAATATCATGAGTCTGGGAATTAAGGATAATATCTTTTGTTTTCAAGGATTTATTTCATTTTGGGTAGTATATGTGTATGTTTAGTTTTAAAACAAGCACTGTGCAACTTTAACTGATAGATCCGTTACAGGATTGTTATTCAGTTTGGGAGAGGCATTTAAGGGCTCTTATACAAAGTTATAAAAACTATACATTTATAAAAAATTAAAAAAAAAAGCTGTATAGGCTATATAAATGGATCATGTACAAAGCATTTATGCAAAGAAAAATCTAGTGTATAATGTCCCTTTAAGGAGGTGTTGGCTACCTTGGACGTTCCAGAGTCCAAACCATTGGAGACTCCTAAGGGATTCCTTTTTTTTCTTCCCCAAATTTTAAGAGGATGTTTCCAGTTCTTGACTCTATCCTGGAATCATGGAATACTGTTCCTAAGGTGGATGGAGCAATTTCAACCTTGGCTAAGAGAACTACTATTCCTCTAGAGGATAGTACCTCTGTTAAGTACCCCATGGATAGAAAATTGGAGCGGTACTTAAGAAGAATTTTATTCAACTTAGTCTTCTTTGGCAACCGGTTGCGAATATAGCGGCTGTCGCCGAAGCAGCAAAATACTGATGTGAATCCTTGTCTGAATAGATTTTGGAGGAAACTCCTTTAGAAGAGATTCAGGATTGAATTAAGGCTTTGAAGTTAGCCATTTTGTTTATTTGCAATGCTAATATGGAGGTTGTTCGTCCTCAGGTTTTTCTATCCTTTCTCGCAGGGCTTTATGGCTGAAGTCCTGGTCAGCAGACATGGTTTCTAAGTCAAAACTTCTTTCTTTACCTTTCAAGGGGAAGTCTTTATTCGGCCCTGGCCTTGATTTTATTATATCCACAGTGACTGGTGGAAAAGGGGCCTTCCTTTCTCAGGATAAGAAGGCTAAACCTAAGGGTCGTCAATCTAATTTTCGTTCCATTCAAGGGACGAAAATCTTCTACTTCTTCCTAGTCTGATCAACCCAAGAGTTCCTGGAAGCCTAACCAGCTTTGGAACAAGAATAAGCAGTCCAAGAAGCCCTCCTCTGACAATAAGTCTGCATGAAGGGGCAGCCCCCAATCCGGGTTCAGATCATGTAGGGGGCAGACTGTCCTTCTTGCGAGACGCTTGAATTTGAGATGTTCCAGATACTTGGGCAGTGGAAGTGGTCTCCCAAGGATACAGGATAGGTTTCAAGTCTCGTCCTCCAAGAGGCAGGTTTCTCCTATCAAGACTCTCTTCAGACCCAGTGAACAGAGAGGCCTTCTTAAAATGTGTAAAGGACCTATCTTCCTTGGTAGTGATTTTTCCGGTTCCTCCTGTAGAACAGGGTCTAGGGTTTTATTCAAACCTTTTCATAGTTCCCAAAAAGGAGGGAACCTTGCGCTCAATTCTGGATCTAAAGTGTCTCAACAAATTTCTCAATGTTCCGTCTTTGGTCCAGGTGTGTCAATTCATGACTTCTATAGACCTGAAGGACGCATACCTTCATGTGCCTATTCACAAGGATCATTTTCAATTTCTTCCGTTTGCCTTTCTAGACAAACATTTTCAATTTGTAGCCCTTCCATTTGGTCTGGCTACAGCTCCCAGAATCTTTACAAAGATCATAGATTCGGTCTCCATGAATATTTTCCTGACAGACCTGTCTCTCCCTTCAATCCTCTGCCCGTCCTTCAGTGGCACAGTGTATGGAAGTAATTGGTCTTATGGTGGCTACCATGGACATTATTTCTTTTGCTCGCTTCCATCTGAGACCTCTTCAACTATGTATGCTTAGACAATGGAACGGCGATCATTCAGATCTATCTCAGAGAATTGTCTTAGACAACCACTCAAGATAATCTCTCTCTTGGTGGCTCTGTTAGAATCATCTATGACTATGGATGCCAGCCTCTCAGGCTGGGGTGCAGTTTAGGGTCCCTTAAAAGCTCAGGGATCCTGGTTACCGGATAAATCTGTTCTCCCAATAAACATTCTGCAGTTGAGAGCTATCTTCAATGCTCTGATGGTGTGGCCTCAACTGAGTTCAGCCTGTTTTATCAGATTTCAATAAGAAAACATTTCATTGGTGGCTTATATTAATCATCAGGGTGGAACTCTGAGTTCCCTGGCTATGATGGAGGTCTCTCGCATTCTTCAATGGGTGAAGTCTCACAGCTGTCCCATCTCAGCCATTCACATTCCAGGAGTGGACAACTGGGAAGCGGACTATCTGAGCAGACAGATGTTTCATCCAGGAGAGTGTGCTCTTCATCCGGAGGTATTTTCAAAGATTAACTTTGTGGTCAAATGCTTTTGGGAGTGTCTTTAGTTCAGAGAGAAAGGTGTACCTGGGGGAAGGGATTTTAATAACAGCTAGGTGAATATTCCAGTGATAAAATGTCACCACAAACCTCAGATGGGGGCTTCCAGAAATAGATCTCATGGCCTCTCGCCTCGATACCAAGTTGCCCAGTTCCAGATCGAGGGACCCTCAGGCAGTGCTGGCGATCGCATAAGCAGTTCTTTGGGAGTTCAATCTGATGTATGTGTTTCCTCCGTTTGCTTTTCTTCCCAGAGTCATAGCCCGCATCAAACAGGAGCGGGCCTCTGTGATCCTAATTGCTCAAGCCTGGCCTCGCAGGACTTGCTTTGCGGATCTTGTGAAGATGTCATCCTTCCCTCCGTGGATGTTACCTCTGAGGAAGGACCATCTTCTTCAAGGTCCGTTTCTTCATCTAGATTCTCTGAAGTTGACTGCGTGGAGATTGAACGCTTAGTTCTGTCTAATCAGTGATACACTGTGCCTTCCCATCCTACTGAGTTAACTATTTGTGTGCCTAATACTTTCTATTTGCTTCTGTTTATCTCTGGTACTGGTACAGCAATTTCCTTACTGATACTATTGAGCAAAATGGTGCAGCTCAGGATTGTGCAAGGGTTTTTACCCTATCAGAGCTGCTCCCTGGAGATTTAATCTGAACTTTCTCCACAGCATAAGAATTATATTTACTCTGCTTTTAGTGCGGTTGTAGCTTCTGTACCTCCAGCTGATAAGCACAGATGCTTGCAAGGATTTGTAGGTAGTCCTTCTTTGGCCTTTAACTCTTCAGGTACTTGCCTTAGGAGTGGCCACTCTAAGTTACCCATTTATGATAGGGGTGTTTCTGACTCCGAGGATTCTCTTTCTGAGCATAGTTTCTCTGAGTCTCAGGACTCTGCTGCTGTGGCAGTAGATGTTTCATTTCAATTAAAATGGAGCCTAGATACTAGCCTGCCCAAGTGCATGCTGGTATCAGGCCCAGTGGCCATTCATTGTATGCCCCAGAATTAAAAGGATTGTTTCCAGTTCCACCCAATAATTTGGAATTCTGAAAGTCCATCCCAAGGGTTGATGGAACAATCTCTCAATAGTACTCAATTCTTTCCGAGGATAGCTCCTTTTTCTGTGAATAGCAGCTATATCAGGGGAACTGTGTAAGGAAGGCAGTGGTTAGGTTGCCACCTATTAAGCACAAAGCCAGATCATCGCAGATTTGTTTCCACCGAGGAAGGCCTTCCTGCAGGTGGTTTATTTTATACAGCAGTGGCTAAAGTTTCTTTCTCTTAATGTTTGTTGAATCTCTCATAGAGGTTATTTAAGACCATGTCCGGTTCTTAAGGCTTAAACAACTGTATAACCAAGACTGCTCATTCTCTGCATTTGTATGACTCCATTGTGGAGATATTCTCTTAGTTTGAAGATGGCTTGGATTGATCATAGATTGTAAGTTAGTGTATCTCCTAAATCCTATTTGGACTTTATCACCTATGATGTTCTTTATGGTGGGATCCGTATATAGGATGTTTATATGTTTTTGTATAATATCAATAATATTTTGGATTTGTGGACGTTAGGATAAGTCTGGTTTCATTATCCTGTTTTTTGTGTTTGATTTTTAGCAGTTCTTTTCTATGTGTTTGTTCTGCTCTCTATTTAACTTTTTTAATGGATCTATTGCTGTATCCCATTTCTTTAAGTCTGGCGGGGAGTTCTTCAGCTCTTTTCTTGAATATATTTTCATCCGAGCAGTTCCTTTTAACTCATAAGAACTCACCGATTGGTAAGGCTCTGATGGTACCCTCCTTCACACCCTCCTTCCTCCCCCCCTCCTTACTTTCCTGGGCGGGCTGAGACCTCTGTGTCTGACAGCAACTCCAGAATTTTCCTCTATCACAGAGTCTCACCAACTTAAGGTGCAATAGTCCTATTTCTGTAGAGGGGAGCTAAATAACCCCAGAGCAAGCCACATAGAAATGTTAGCACTATGTGTTGCACACAGTGCAGGGTGATCACACAGCAGTACCGTTGACAGGCTTGCATTTAGTGTATTGTAGACAGTGTTACTAGCCATTACTAGAGGATCTCACTATCCCTCTAACCAGACTGTGCTCCAGCCCCTCCCACCAGGGACAGATAGCTCAGCATGCTAAGGCATTGTGGCTGAGCTCTGTAGCAACTCAAGGGTTGCAGGTTCGATCCCCGGCGAGGTCCACTCAACCTTTCATCCTTCCGAGGTCGATAAAATGAGCAGCGCCTTGAGACCCTTACTGGTGATTAGCCGCGCTTTACTAGTACCCAATACATACATACATACCAGCAGCAGCATTTACTGAAGCGTTTCTGTTCTCTGTCCAGGAAGAACTTTGTTCCACCTGCAAAATAGTGCAGGAACTCTGTTCCCTTGTGTTCCCGCTGGACTTGACCCCTGGTTACTCTCCGTTTATTTTTATTCATATAATTATTATTTTTTTTATATATCATATTACTAGATAAAACTAAACCTATCCACCCAGTTATATATCAGTGGATTTGTACATATGACCTGTTTCCAAAATTGAAAATAGTGAAATCTATATATTCTACCTGATGACAATATCCCATACCAGTAATAGAATTGAGATCCTTTACAAGGATGCTGGAGATGCCTAATGGATTGAAATCACTTGTGACATCACAATAACGGACCACACGAGATTTCACGCCAATAAGTCCCATTGAGGCCGGCGCGCCTCATCCTTTTAAGAAAGCCATTAAGGCGAAACATATCAAGGGTGGAAGGGAGTTCAATGGGGCTCCTTATTCAATTTTTAAATAGTTCTCTGAACTGACCTTTAATTTACGGTTACTAAATATCATATCGCTGGTCATTATTCAAATCTATTGATAATCCAATTGTAATCGCTATATACTAAATAGACTTGCATAAACGCTATGGATCTGATAATTTAGTAGTGTGTCAGGATCACTGAATCCTAGTTTATGGCAAATTTTGATGCTCTACCTAGTAACTAGCTTATATGCACAGAGTTTGTGAGTACAATAGATATGAAGCATGATCAGATTGTTCCAATTTGCACATATTGAATTCCATCAGTTATCTTGGAAAGTAGACTCTTAGGAAAATATTATCCAGGAACTTGTGGTTGTTGTTTTTTTTCCCATCCAAATCCCAAGGAGAGGTTGTTGTACATTTTGTCAGGACTTTGAGGTTCTTTCTCCAAGCTAGTATGGATTTTCGACAGTCCTCAGGTTATCAGACACACATAGGGCTAAAAGGAAACATAGGTTACTTTTAGTTGGCGGCGGGGGAAAATCACACACCAACTTTTATGTATTGCAGATCACCCAGCTTGTCCTGTGTCGTCTTCTTGGATCTTCAAACATGAGATTTTCATTAGATCAAATCTACAAGACTGCGACTTGGTAGTCGTTGCATTCCTTTACTATATTTTATCTTTTTGATATATGCACCTAGGCTGAGGCAGCTTTTGCCAAGAAAGTTTTTCAGGCAGTCGTTACTGGTAAATAGGTGCCTGCCATTTTGCCTTTTAGTTCTTCCAATTTTTTTTCGTTGACTCCAAAGCTTGGGTTTTAGTTCCCAACAGTAAGGAATCGTTGATTGTGACTGCTTTAAGAAAGAAACATAATTTATTCTTACCTGATAAATTCCTTTCTTTCTTGGTGGTGGATTCCAATAACCCACCTAATTTTTACTACTTGATGGCAGTTTTAGTTTGCTCCTCTTTACCCTACTGTCGTTCCTGCTTCTTTCTCCTAATTCTTGACTATACAATATACTGGGAGGAAACAGGAAGTAGGAGGGATATTAAGTTCTTGGTGTAGGGTGCCTGCCTCCTCCTGGTGAATTCCCAACCGTAAAGAATCATGGACTCTCACTACCAAGAAAAAAAGGAATTTATCAGGTAAGAATAAATTATGTTTTTAAATAACTTTACAATTTACATATATTATTACAATGGCTTCATTCTCTTATTATCCTTTGTTAAAGGAGCATAATATAAGCAAATGTAATAATTGTTTAAAATTGCATGCTCTATCTAAATCATGAAAATAAACTTTTGGGTTTCATGTCCTTTTACCAACAACAATAAACATCAACAAGGACCTCCACTAACATCCATTATCATGTAATGCACTCTCTCCTTCTGTATTAACCTCAACTGCTTGGAGTTCTCTAGCACCCTATAGATAACAACCCCCAACCAACTAAAAAAAACACCTGGAGTCTGAAGAAAGCCTTCTCTAAAGGCAAGAACAACCTCCCTGAAAATGCAAAGCCCCCAAAACAATAAGACAACAGTTACCTTAATCATTATTGCAGTAGTTTCCATCTTCAGTCCACTTCTAGTGAGCCAATCAGGATTGAGGCAGGAGGCCCAATGTCAGCAATGAGCTCTTATGATTGGTTAATCAGTTCTCCAATTTCTCTGTTATTGTGTGAGGCTGAATCATACTTTCCTTTATCAAATCTGTTGCATAATAAATGGAGAAGCTTAATAAACTTTAACATTGTTGTGTAGAGAATGAGTTATATGTGGTACATGGATGTAACTGAAACAAAAAGAATAGCCCTGGCCTATGCAGTATGGTACATGAATACATAGGTACAAGTGAGACAGAAATACAGATTCCAGACCAGACACAGGTAAGTGCATGAAAATAAAAATGTGGCTATAATAGAAATCATACAGGGGAAGAAGAGCAGCAACAGGCATCAGACAAATTATCGTGCACAACCGATGGCATAGCAGCAATATAGGTGACAGTAATGCTGAAATAATAGAGTGATAAACATACAGTGAGACTGACATGAGATGGAGATAGGAGCGTGACCAAATAGTTAACTGTAGGTGCTAGCAAAAGCAAACTGATGCATTAGGGTATGTAAGACTGTATAGCTTTGCCAGGCTCAGACAGGCAGGAAGCAGACAGTGAATGGGGAACAAAAAGGGGCATCTAAAACAAAATCTGGACAGCAGAGAAAGGTGCTGGAGGCAAGAATGCAATGAAGGTAAAAAGCACAAGAAAAGAAAAGACAAGCAGATATTAAGAGCTCATGTTCCTTACCAAATAGTGTGTTCCCTTGGAATGGCAAGACCATAATATTCACCTTGGCTCCACCTCCCATTGGCATAGCCTTGAAGCTCTTCTGACCAGATTAGCTATAGTCATAGATTTGGCATTTCATTAAAGCATCTCTAGCAGCCAAAAGACCTTCCTTAAATCTGAAAGAAAAATACATGATTTTATGATCATCTGGTTAAATATGCAAACATATTTAATTGATTTCATGGTGGTGAGAGTCCACAATCCATTACTCCTGGGGATTACTCTTTTCTACCACTAGGAGGAGGCAAAGACTCTCAAACTCCAAGAGCTCTATAAACCCCTCCTACCTCACCAGTACCTCAATTTAATGTATAGCTGAGCACAGAGGGAGGAAAAGTAATAAGAAAAAAGATGTGCAGAAAAAAAAGAAAAACAAAAACAGGGTGGGGTCTCGTGGACTCTCACCACCATGAAAGAAATTAATTTATCAGGTCAGCATAAATTATGTTTAGTTCATACAGGTAGTGAGAGCCAACGATCCATTACTCCTGGAAACTAATACCCAAGCTGTGGAGTCCATGAGTAATAACATAAAGGGAGGGATTTAAAAAAAAAAACTTTTTGTTCCACTGAGAAACTAAATCCACAACCCTAATAGAACCTAAAGAAAATGCAAACAAAAATAATCAATAGCCACAAATAAATCAACCTGAGACAGCTGCCTGAAGGACACTCTACCAAAAGCTGCCTCAGAAGAAGCAAGAACATTAAAATGGTAGAAAAAATATGCAAAGAAGACCAAATAGCTGTCTAGCAAAAATAGGTCCACTGATAAATACTGTAAAAACACGAGTGTCACAAAGCTGGAGGAAAGGAGATTTAATCTCCTGCAAAGTAAATGTTTTTTCACTGTAAGAGCAAACAAATTGTGGAACTCATCACTTAGATACATTTAAAAATAGTTTAGATACATTTCTGGCTAGAAACAGAATTCAGGGATATGATTGCTGGTGTTAAATGGGTTACATTTTGTAATGGGATTAATTTAAGTTCAACTGGAGCTTTTTTGTAAGTATATTAAGATTTGTATAGTTAATCAAGGAAAAAGAGAGAAAACTGATAGAACTCAGGAAAGTTCCATACAAGTCATATACTCCCTGACGAAGCCCATGTATATAGGAGCAGGTGGGGGAAAACGTAGGTTGGAAAGCTCCTTTTTATTAGTTTTGTGCATTCTGCAATCCAGCTACAAAGTTACAGCCGATATCTGACAAGCACTAATGGCATTGAACTGCGGATGGCTTACAGCTGCTGGCACACATAAACCCTATGCTGTAAACCACTTATAAGAAGTTCAGACCATTCACCTATGCTGCACTGTGTTTAACAAGCCCACCGGCACCAAATCCAGGAGGAGAAGTGTGGCGCCTGGGGTTATCACGTCTACCTGGTAGGTCGGTGCGAGTAAAAAATGCTCAGGCAGCTAAGGACAGCTTTGGAGCCGGGGGTCCTTCCGGAGATCAGTTGTATACGGAACCGTAAGCATACAGCCCGACGTGGGCGAATGTTGATAGACAGGACAACTACAGGTATGCGCTCCATACTCTGACTCCAATATCTTCATGTGGTGATCTGTAAGCCTGAGGCGCAGCGGCATATCCTTGGAACTCTGCCTGGTTTCTGTGTGCTACAAAGTTTGAGGCAGCCTCATTACGCAACACAGTATTTGCACATTGACACTCACTATATGCCAATTTTTGGTATGTATCCAGCTTTGGAGATTGCAAGTATGTGGACTTTTTTTATTAACTTTTTGGCATGTCTATTATATATGGTGTTTGCTGAATCTACTGCCCTTGCCATATTTATTCACACTTGCTGTGATTTATAAGTGGTTTATTTTATATGCTTTGTCTAAAACTGTTTATAGATATGGTATATATCTGTTTTGAAGGCAGGTATGTGTATATGTTTCAAACAGATAAAGAACAAAATTTATCAGTGACTAAGGCTATGGGCGTGTGAGACAAGTGTCCCTTTTCAAATGTATGCAGTTGGGAGTCAATGGTGTCAAATCCTTCTAGTGTATCACAACAAATAATAATGCAAACATTAGTGAATATATATCCTTACCGCCGCCCCCTTCTCCTATCCTGGCCGGTCTTAAGGCAAGGGCTTTATTGATAAAAACACTAGTGACTATTTAATTGTCACCCACCCTAAGATACCAATGTTCAACCACCTTCCTAAGGTACACAAGGCTATAGATATGGTGGTAGGAAGGCCAATAGTTAGTGGTATAGGGTCCTTCTCAGAGCATATGTCAGAATGGCTAGATATGATTCTACAGCCAATGGTCTTTAATCTTTGGAGTCATGTGAAAGACACTAAACACATTTTGCAGCTACTATCAGATATTGATTGGTGTGAAAAATATACCTGGCTTACTGTAGACGTACAATCACTATATTCTTCGATACCTCACGAGTATGGCTTACAAGCCATAGCTTACTACATGAGTAGATGTTATCATGAAGATCCAAAATTTTGAGTATGTAGTGAGTGTGACAGACTTTCTCCTACAACATAATTATTTCTCATTTGAGGGGGTTTTCTATCTCCAGGTATGTGGAACCGCTATGGGGGCACGATTTGCTCCCTCATATGCCAACCTATTTTTAGGTTGGTGGGAGCGGGTCCACATATTTGGAGATGGGAACCCCCACAGAGAGAACATAATAGTATATAAGAGGTTCATAGATGATCTTCTATTTATTTGGCAGGGAGATCATGAGACTCTGAGTAATTTTACCATGGGTTTGAACCACAATGATGTAGGGTTGAGATTTACCTTTGAATATCATACAAGTAATATCAATTATCTTGATCTAACTTTGAGTGGAGAAAATGGCAAAAAGATACAGTCCACAGTATATAGGAAACCTATATCTGGTAACACTTTGTTACACGCATCAAGTTGCCACCCTAAGAGTACTTTTAAGGGCATAGCGAAAGGACAGTATACATGCCTAAGGAGAAACTGTTCAAATGACAAGAGTTATAAGGTACAAGTGAATTTACTAAAGGAAAGATTAGAAGAAAGGGGTTACCAAAAATCTTTCATAAAATCAGATGAACAATCGGTTATGAAGTTAAATCGAAAGGATTTACTAAATAGTGAATCCAAACTGATTAAGAACACGAAGAAGAGAAAGGGTTCAATGAATGATTTATTATTTGTGACTACCTATAGCAGTCAGTACACCAACATTTGTAACATTATAAGGAAACATCTGCCCTTATTAAGGGCAGATGATGGCCTATCAAATTTGAATACAAGGGATTGTAGGTTGCCTATAGAAAGAACATGAGTATAGGGAACATGATATCACCTACCAAATTACCAAATAAAGCACACCCTCCAGTTTCATCATGGTTGACCACTAGGGGTATGTATAAGTGTCATTTTGCAAACTTTGTGGCCTGTGGAAAGGTAGACACTGGGGTCAGCTTTGTCTCAACCTACACAGGACAAGAATTTCAAAAAAGAATGTGCATGAATTGTAGGTCCACGTATGTTATTTATCTGATAACATGTACAGATCGCAAGAAACAATATGTGGGTCTCACGATAAGAGAAGTTAGATCAAGAATAAGAGAACACTTATCATCAATTAAAGCAGGAGTTGCTAGTACTCCGCTAGTACAGCACTTTGCAACGATGCACAATAAGAACTCTAGCCGTTTTACCTGGACTGCCATAGAGCATTTTTTTCCGCCCACAGATGGTGGGGATAGAGAGAGAATCCTAGGAAGACAGAAAGTATTTTGGATATTCAAGCTCCAAACCAGGGTCCCAAAAGGTTTTAATTCGGACTTTGACCTTATGAACTTTTGGTAATTTGACCTAAGCGTAATGACCTGTTTGGAACTGGTATCCAAAATACCATATTTAAGGAATACTGAATTATGGAGCACTAATATCCAAAATTTGGAATTGAATCTAGAAGGGAAAAACATTCTTTGGAGCTAGATTTATCTATGTGTTTATTTATACATTTTGGATGTTTTGAGCTAGACTTACAAGTGTATTTACACCTATAGTGAAACACTGTTCCCCCATCCCTCTAGGATATTTCTAGAAACAATGTACACAAAGTTTTATCAAGCAATAGCTACTGCACAGATAAAGCAGTGACTAACATAGGTCTTGTTTGGAGCAGATAATAATAATATACAAGTGAGAAATTACTTTTGCCTCTGTATTTATACAACACAATTGAAAGATTCATATTGTATATATTTTTAATTTCAGTAAATAATCCAACAACAATATTGGAAATGCATTTTTGATACAACATGGTTTGAAATTGGATATTCTGATGAATACATGTAGATTTCACAATACCCATGAAAAACAAACACACTGGGAGATGGCTTGAATGAGTAAGGATTATTTATATATGTGTACATCGCTATATTAGGAATATATATCAGAATATTAAATTGAAATAAACTGATTGTGGGAGTCTATTGACTTGTATTGAAATAAAATAATGAAGTTTGGGTATTTATAAATGTGAGATTCAGTGAAGGGTATATACAGCAGTGAATTTTATGTTTGCCCACTAGGTCAGGATAGGGTTTACTTTAGTAATTCAGATGTTTATTATGTAACATGTGGTATTCAATTTAGAATTAACGAATAGCCAATCAGAAAAGGCATGTTGCTTTTATATTTGTGAATTTTATTGTAACAGGTAGCAGCTTAATGCTTATGAGTACGGCTTCCAAGCCGAAACATGTCAGTTGCTATCTGCTGACCTAACTCTGTATACATTCCATTGTGCCTTGAGGTGGATTTTAATGCCAAGGTGAAAATAAAATTGACTTTTTAAAACTATATATATCTCAAAGCCGGTGCTCCTTTGTTGTGCTTTGTTTGTTGCTATATATGTTTCACACATGATGTATCTATTTTTGAATACATTTGGTTGATTAAAAAGAGTGCTGAATCCTCTCTGTGTATAGGACTTTCCTGAGTTCTATTAGTTTTCTCTCTTTTTCCTTGATTAACATATTTTCTTGAGGGTCTGCACCAACTATAAAATATATATATTATTATATTTTTGTTGTACTATAGATGTTGCTTACCTCTCTCCTATTTACAGTTATTGCATAAGATTTGTATATGTTGCACAATGGACTTCTGTCTTTTTTTAACCTCATCTGCTATGTTACTATGATAGACATAAGCTACAGATGTACCATAGTCTAATCTGAAACCGAGATGAAATTTTGTTACCATAGAGGCCAATTTTGAAGATTAAAAACATCAATGGGTAACCTCTCCTCCTGAGGAAACCAAACGCCTTATGCGTTCTGAGACCCCAGAGGGCTCCCCCATCCTGAAAAAAAATTGCATTAGTAGCGATTACAAACAAAAAAAGCCCCCTGCATAAAGAGCTAATAGCTAATCTACCAAGACAGAAACAGACTTGTTCTGGAATGTAAATGAGACCTCAAAGACAGATGATAAAGGTCCCTGTATTATTGTAGAAAGATACAAAGCTGAAGGGGACTCATATGGAACGAGCAAACGGAAAAGCATCCAAGGCCACAAACATGAGACCTGACACCTCCAAACAAAGAGCAACTGTCTTTGCATTGCCAATGAAAGTCTATTAAATCTATTAAACCCCCAGGAAAAGCAATCTTTATCTGAGGAACCAGTAAACTGTTTGGAAAAATGACTTTCCAACCAAACAACAACAGCCTGCAGGAGAGAAATACTGCCGAATGAAAAAATTAAACTTGAACCAAGATATCATCTAGAGACCAAAGGTATTAAACAGTATATAACTTTAAATTGGTATATCCCCATCTATTTTAGGATCATGTAACCTTTAAGTAAGTAAGAAAGCAAAAACTCTCTTAAAAAGAGAGTAAATATGTTTACCATAAAATGAAATTAAAAGATGTCAGCAAAATGATCAGAATAAGACTCTTGATTAACCAAGAAAAACCATTCCCTCTGAGGACACGGCAGCCTCATAACTAGAAACATTAACTTTAGCAGGCTGACAACTAGGAGAAGGTAAATTCTGAACTGACCCTTTACCCAGGTGTATCTCACTTTACAGTGTGGAGCTGAAGTTCAACCTCCAAGGATTTTGAAACAGTGCTGTACTCATTGTGAGATTGCAAGAAAAGTGACTGGCACCATTTTGTTATGTGCAGTTTGGTCTGTTTACAGCATTACAGTGCAATATGTA
>CAJPDP010204542.1:0-11596 GCA_905336975.1 Bombina variegata variegata | reverse complement strand
GAATGAATCCGAATCAAATCCGAACCAAATTTATTCGAATCCGAATGAATCCGAAACAAATCCGAACCGAATTGATTCAAACTTTTCCAAATTCAAATCGATCCGAACCGAATTTTTTCGCCATGCACATGTCTACAAATAAATAACATTTAAAAGGCTTTTCAAGGAGTGTGCCCCAGGCTTGTAAAGCAATACATATTTTTTAAGCAAAAATTACAATTTTAAATATTTTTAAAACATTTCTTTTGAATGCATACTTTTTGCAGTGCAGTGAATAATTTCTATTGCATCAATATAATATTGTTTCCGTCTCTTTAAATTTAAAAACCTTTTTTTTTTCTCAACATAAATAAATAAAATGACAAAAATGCTACTTACAAAAGATGGGTGCTTAATTCCCCATTCATGCAGTTGTGGTGCAACGTTAAAAACAAATGTGTAACTGATGATTCTTTATTTTGCCCCTGTGCAGTTACGCTCACAATGACTGACATGCTCACAATTTAATACACCCCCTTCATATTAGATTACTCAGGTCTCAAAATCTGGGTTCATACACAGTGGAGCAATATAGAGCATGTGAGTGGACCAACAGGGGGCTATAATGACTACGTGTCCTTTGGTTAACAACTCAGAGGTATGGGGAAGAGGCTCAGAATTCAAGAATACATATATATATATATATATATACATACATACATAACTGCGTGTATATATATATATATATATATTTATATATATATATATAATGTAGCAAGTAAGGACCTGCACTCCAGGTCTCAGGTACTGAGAAACACCCACCAGTGTGCAATATCAAAGGATATTAATAGTCATATAAAAGGATAGCACTCACTGGATAATATAATAAAACTTAGCTTTTATTGCAGAATATCAAAAATAAAACAGTCCCATGACGTTTCGGTGCCAACTAGCACCTTTATCAAATGTTTCAAATCAGTTCATCAGGCAGGTGGCAATGCCTGACATCCGAAAATGAGCAAGTTAAAAACATAAAGATGCTGCAGCCTTATATACATTGTGTCCAACTTAATTGACTTATAGTAGCAGTGCTTGTTTGCACGTACGAGTGCCCGTCACATGGGCCACGCCCCTTCTGGAACTTTGATGAGCTGTAATTGGTGCAACTCGCACCGTATTAGCACAAGCCTCTTCATCCGGAGTTGGGTATGGCACATGGCTAATTTGCATAGCTGTTGTTGTGTGACGTATACAGTCAGGGGAGCATCTTTCAATGACGCTGCAGAAATCTGGAAAGAAACGATTTTTAAAAACAATGTCTAAAATATCACTGTAAGCAGTGAACACACATGCAGGATCGAAAGATGTTAAAGTGCACATTCAATCAATATATAGCATGAAGATTTAGAGGGTATATGTCGACTTAGTGCAAAGGATGTGATTGTGTGCTAGTCATAGATATGTTAGCGGAGGTCAGATCCAATCAGCCACTCAGATTAATAAACCCACATATAGGGGCAGGAGATGTCAAACAGGATAATATGGTCAAATAGATCCTCAAAGAGATAGTATCTGTATCATAGTTATGATGTTTCAGTCTTTATACTATGAAGGGGCCATAATCCAATTGTATNNAAGCCCCCTAGGTTCCACTGTGTCCAAAGTGTAAATCCATTTTGACTCTCGTTGAAGCAGAATTCTGCCATGGTCACCTCCCCTAGTCAGAGGTGGTATGTAGTCTATGATCATGGTCCTCAGACTGGAGACACTATGTTTCAACTGTGCCAAATGTTGTGCCACTGGCTGATCAGAGGTGCCCTTCTTGATGGCCTCCCTTATGGCATGTCTATGATTGGCCATTCTTTCATGAAAAGATGTAATGATTTTGCCTACATAGAACAGGGAGCACGGACACACCAGGAGGTAGACAACATGCGTGCTACTGCAGGTTACTCTATATTGTATTTTGTAACGTTTTTTGTAGTGTGGATGTTGGAATGTAGGACCCATTTGCATATTGTTGCAGGTAATGCAAACTACACATTTGAAGCATCCCATTTTGGTAGATTTAAGCCATGTATCCTTTTGATAGGATTCTTTGGGGTCAGTCGTGACCAATATATCTTGTATATTCCTGGCTCGTCTATAAGCCATACGAGGAGGGTTCAGTCTCCAGCTTGACAGGCTCCTGTCAGTCTGTAGTATGTCCCATCGGTTATGGACCACTCTGGCTATTCGGTGATGCTCCAGGGTGAAGGTCGTGGTGAAATTCAACCTGGAAGGAAAAACTTGTGTGACTTGTGATTAGCCAACCAAACGCTTCCTAGCATCATCAATGTCATTCTTATCATACCCTCTGGCCTGTAATTTCATGCACATAGTATCCAGCTGAGTTTGTAGGATGCTTGAATCCGAATTGTTGCGAACCACTCTTGTCAATTGGGAGGAGATAATACTCATCTTTTGGTGGTCAGGGTGGCAACTTGTGGACAGAAGTGAGTTCCTATCTGTAGGTTTTGTATACAAAGAAGTGCCAAACCTACAGACATCATCAGTAAGGACTTTAAATATATTAAGGTCCAGAAAGTGTACATTTTGTTCACTACACTCCATCTTAAATTTAATTGGTGAATCAATATGATTTAATTCAGATACCCAATTTTGGAGATCAATTAAACTCCCTGTCCAAACCAAAAACAGGTCATCTATGTAGCGGGTATAGAAAGAGATACATGGATGTACTAAGGGTTTCAAAGTGGCAGACTCATATCCCAGCATGTATAGGTGGGCATATACAGGGGCCATGTTTGACCCCATGGCCGTACCCGACAATTGAAGATAAAAGTCACGTTCAAATTTGAAGTAATTTTTCTTTAGACAATGTTCCATTAATTCTATTATGAATTCCAGTGGTGGACCACTGTAGTCAGTGGACTCACCCACAATAGTTCTGACAGTTTCCAGTCCTGCCTCATGGGGAATGACAGTGTATAAACTGTCAACATCCATGGTGACTAGAATGTCGTTGGTTTTTAAGCCTATGTGTTGTTGAAGTTTTCGAATCATAGAGGTGGTATCCTGTAAGTAAGAAAATGAATTGTATATAACTGGCTGCAGATGGTAATCAATAAATTCTGCAATACCAGAGACAATTGACCCCCTGGCAGAAACATTAGGTCTGCCAGGAGGGTTGTTAAGACTCTTGTGTGCCTTAGGTAGTAGGTACAAAATTGGAACCTTCGGAAAATATGAGGTCATATAATCATATTCATTCTCAGTGATATATTGTAGTTGTAAACCACAAGATATGGTTACATCTACAAATTTCTTATATTTGACAGTAGGATTACCATCCAATGTCATGTAAATATGTGTGTCACTCAGTTGTCTGACAGCCTCTAACTTGTAGTCACTGTAATCTTGGACTACAATGGCCCCACCCTTATGCGCCAGGTGTATTATAATGGAGTGGTCATTAGCCAGGGTGGTCAAGGCTTTTTGTTCATCAAGCGGTAAATTAGAAAAAATATGTATCATTCTGTGTAGTGCAATCATTATGTATTAAGCGTGTAAAGCTTTTAATAGAGGGGTTAGTGGTCTGAGGATCAAATTTGGACAGAGGTTTAAATCTGTTAGTACTAGGTACGAGTCTGTCATCTTTGAAAAATTCCCTAATGTTGAATGTTCTCTGAAACTTGTGTATATCAACAGAGGTTTAGAATTTGTCACATTTTGGAGTGGGTATAAATGACAAGCCACTATTGAGAAGATGACTTTCACTGACAGTCAGGGGTCTAGTACTAAGGTTGTATACTATGTTGGTCGTTTCTTGGCATTTTGTGTCTTTTTCTTTGTGCCCCCCTTGTCTGATGTGGGGCCTTCCCCGTTTTTTGACTGTGAGTGTGGTGGTTTGTTAAAAGATCTAGTAACTATGCCAATTTGTGTATCCCTATTGTCAGTGTGTGTATTGGAAGTATCTCCTTCAGAGGAATCTCCACCGCTAGTATCAATGGTGTCAATTGCAGTCTTATTCCTATGAGAGCGTTGTCTAGGTCTAAATGGTCTGCTGATGTCATCCTTACCATGGAGCCATTTGTAAATACGTTTTTCACAATAGTCATTTTCTACTGTATTCAATTTCCTATTCTTAAAACTAAGTAACTCATTGTGATATTTAGTGACTAGGCCTTCTAGTTTAGTTACCCAATCCTCCGTCTTATCATCAATTAATATTTGGTAGCCACTGGCTTTAATGATATCAATTTCAACCTGCATTTTCTTTTCTAAGCGACTCACTTCCTTCACAGTAAATAGTATTAGATCATAAAAACACTTATTTAATATGCAGCACCATTTCCTGCAAAACCCAGGGTTTGATCTGCCCAGTGTAGGTACATTACTGACCCTGAAACCTCTTGGGATAAATTTGTTCTTATGATAGTTAGAAAGATAAACAGCATGTAGGTTAAAATCTACCTTGGGTTTCCTGAGGTTTAATAGCTTGTGATAGATGTTGATATACAACCCCAATTCCGAAAAAGTTGAGACAGTATGGAAAATGCAAAAAAACAAACAAAAAGAGTCATTTGAAAATTCAATGCACACTGTACTATATTGAAAAAACCTTATGAACACATTATTTGTTGTTTTACTTTGGGAATTTAATGTATTTTTGAAAATATACGCTCATTTTAAATCTGATGATAGCTCTACACATTTCAAAAAAGTTAGGACAGTTGACTGTTTACCACTGTGTAACATCAAAAAAACAAAAATAGGACACAAAATCTAGCGATTATAGTGTCTAACAATATGGTAGATGTAAATTAAAAAGATTGCAAAAAAACAACAAATGACACTACTTACAAATTGTCAGGGTTCTGCAGAATTACCTATTTTCCACCTGGTTACTTTGTTGCCACAGGCTTCAGCATTACCGAGGAAACTGATTCAAAGCAAAGAGACAGACCTCTTCCAGTAAGGATACAGTGGGACTGCTAGTGATTTCAAAGGAAAAAGATCTGTTTGTGGAATTACTTCTCAGTCGGTGCAACAGAGACCATGCCCCCTGTGACGTCACAAATCCTCCGGTAATGGAGTGAATACAGGATCCGCTCTCAGACCTCAGCAACACCTCCAGAGCTCCAGGCCCTAAAGCAGGTAACAGCAATCGTGGAAGCAAAGCACGATGTGTATTCAGTAATGAACTCTCTGTTAAGAGCAAACTAATACATTAGATAAACGAAGCCTGTACTGCAGCTGGAGCAATACAAGTCTCTTACAACCGTTTTCAGCTTTCCTTACCTAATTGTGTATATTAACATTGTCACAGTTCTCTGCTGTGCACTTGTTAGAAATCAAGTGTAACCATCAACTTCACTAAGTTACAAGGCTAACACTTCTCCATAGTGTGTACCTTTACTTTTGTGATACAATCACAACATAATTATTCAGAGTAAATCTGCAGCTGAGTCCCACTGCACAAAATTCAAAAGATTAAAACATATTATTACATAATTCTAAACCCTTAGATATGGAGCCAGAAGATTTATCACAAATCGTCTACAACCTTTCTCAAAAGGTGGATCATATGGCACAATGTCTGCATGACTTACAAGTGGAAAACCAGTTATTGAGAAATATAATCAGGGACTCAATGGCAGCAAAACATAGCCCACAAGAGCTCTCACCTGAACCTATTGTTTCCCTGCCAGACACCTTTGCAGGGAATAGGAAGCATTATAAACAGTTCAAAAATGCATGTCTATTGCTGTTCAACTTAAAAACAAGAAGTTACCCTACTGAAAGGATTAAAGTTCTTACAACTATATCCTTCCTTAGGAGTGAGCCTAGGGTATGGGCAGATAACTTCTGTGAGACAGATGATCCCGTTTTAGGATCGCTTGAAGATTTCTTTTCCAGCATGGATGAATTATACATGGATATAGATGTACAATTAACTGCTGAAGCCACAATGTGGAGTCTCAAACAAGGAAAAAGACCGGTAGAAGAGTACATTACCAAATTTAAGCAATGTGCCTCTGACTCACAATGGAATCCTATAGCATTACGTAATCAGTTTCGCCTTGGGCTTGCAGTAAACATCAAGGATAAATTAGCAAGAACAGATTTACCGAAGGCTTTAGAAGCATTGATGAGGCTGGCAACACAAATTGACAGAAGACTCCGCCAGAGACGTTCTGAACGTTTAGGCACAGACACCCACACTAAAAGTTCCAACCCGAGTGGCTCTACCCTATCACCATCTACTACAAAGGTTCAGAGTGAACCTATGGAGCTAGGGGTTATAAGAGGTCCCATAACAGCCGAAGAAAGGAATCGGAGAAGAATAAATTCCTTTTGCATCTATTGTGCAAACCCCATGCACTCGGTCAAGGACTGCCCTTTGTTAGTAAAGAATAAAAGAAGTAAGTTTACTGTTATACATTCATCACAACAAACTGATAAAAAATCTTCTTATTGCATTCTACCTCTTTGTTTACAGTGGGATCAAGACCAACTGAAGACTGAAGCCATAGTCGATTCTGAAGCATTTGGTAATTTTATTGATATTGATGTTATAAGGAAAAATAAAATCCCACTTGAATTAAAACAAACTCCTGTGTCTATTCGAGTTATTGACGGTTCAACCATCAGTACTGGTCCTATTATTCATCACACTGTTCCTCTTTTAGTTACCACCAAGACTGGACACACGGGGTACATATCGTTCGATGTTCTACCGTCACCTCATTTCCCAATAGTTTTAGGCATTTGTTGGCTTCAACTCCACCAACCAACTATTAATTTGTCAACCCTTGAGGTTTCCTTAGATTCCTCATACTGCTGCAATACATGTTTTCCAAGACACATACTTCTATACACTATAGAGGTGGAAGAAGTTCTTCCTAAAGAATACATGGAATTCATTGACGTGTTTAGCAAAACAGATGCAGAGAGCCTACCTCCCCACCATAGTTATGATTGCCAAATTAAATTACAAGAGGGTTATACTATTCCATATGGGCATCTTTATCCCCTCAGTCAACCTGAGTTGGATCACTTAAAAGAATACCTTGACGATAACTTGCGCAAAGGATTCATCAGGCCCTCCACTTCCCCTGCAGGTGCAGGAATGTTTTTTGTTAGGAATAAAGATGCTACTCTACGACCCATAATAGATTACCGCAAACTCAACAAGCATACCATCAAGAACAGGTATCCCCTTCCATTGATTCCCGAACTTATTGAATGCCTCTCACATGCCACTATATTCACGAAACTAGACCTTAGGGGCACCTACAATCTCATACAGATCAGAGAGGGGGACGAGTGGCTCACAGCATTCAGGACACATTACGGCTTATTTGAATATCTAGTAATGCCTTTCGGCTTATGTAATGCCCCGGCCACTTTCCAGCATTTCATAAATTATGTTTTTATAGATCTTCTTGATGTCTGCATTGTCATTTACCTCAATGACATTCTCATATACTCATCAAACAAATCCAACCATATCAAACATGTTCGTTGGGTTCTCTCCAGGCTGAGAGTACATAAATTATATGCAAAACCAGAGAAATGTGTGTTCCATACCAATCACATCTCATTCCTTGGATACACCATCTCTCCCACTGGTATACAGATGCAAAATGAGAAAGTCAAGCAGTCAGAGACTGGCCACTCCCTTCAAATAAAAAGGATTTACAAAGGTGTTTGGGGTTCGCTAATTACTACAGGAAATTTATATATAGCTTCTCCAAAATCGCTAAATCACTAACTGCTCTCACAAGTTCTTCCATTCCTTTCCATTGGTCGGCAGAAGCCACAAATGCATTCAACTTGTTAAAAACTTATTTTAGTTCAGCACCTATACTCAAGTTCCCAAACCCAAACCTGCAATATATCCTTGAGGTTGACTCATCAGATTTTGCCATCGGAGCTGTCCTTTCCCAGAAAACCTCTGTTTCAGAACCCATTCACCCCATCTCCTTCTTTTCCAAGGTAATATCTTCAGCAGAGAGGAACTACCCCATTGGGGAAAAAGAACTTTTGGCCATCAGACGATCATTAGAACATTGGAGACATTTGCTAGAAGGAACCAAGCTGCAAATTCTTATTTACACAGATCACAAAAATCTTCAATACTTGCAAACTAACAAAACCTTGTCATCAAGGCAAGTCCCTTGGAGTTTGTACTTCCCCAGATTCAACTTCAATATTGTTTATAGGCCTGCCTCAAAAAATGGCAAAGCAGATGCTCTCTCACGACAGTTCAAAAGACCCAAAAACACTTCAATAACCACACCAATGATACCAGAAGAACGATTTGTAGGGATTTCAACTCGTCTATTAGCTGATATAAAACGTATGTCCAGAGAAGATTCTGAAGTCCCGCTTTCAGTTGTAACTATGAAGGATGGAACTTACTACCATAATGGAAAAGTTAAGATCTTGGGCTTTAGAAGCTTGCCAGGACTCACCCCTCGCTGGTCATCCTGGGGTTCATCGTACCTTGGAGTTGCTATCCAGAAATTATTGGTGGCCAAACATAAAGAAAACTGTACAGTCCTATGTCAAGTCTTGTTTGATTTGTACCACATCTAAGTCTGAGAAACAACCCCCTTATGGTCTGTTATTGTCCTTACCAGTTCCGGACAGACCATGGCAGCATATTGGAATGGACTTCATCGTAGATCTTTCTACTTCACAGAACCAAAATACTATTCTAGTGGTCGTAGATCTGTTCACGAAGATGGCACACTTTATCCTGTACCACAAGCTACCCACCTCCTACGAGACCACCCAGTTATTCCTGAAAAACATAGTTAAGTTACATGGAATTCCACCAATACTCACCACAGATAGGGGTACTCAATTTACTTCTCATTTCTGGACCAGACTTTGCAAAGTAACACAGATTAATCACAGGTACAGTACCTCCTTCCATCCCCAAACTAATGGGCAAGCCGAAAGGCTTAACCAATGGTTTGAGCAATACATAAGATTCTACTGTTCTTACCATCAGGAGGATTGGATGGAATTTTTACCCATGGCCAAATATGCATTTAATAATTCAAAAAATTCATCCACAAAGATGACCCCCTTCTACGCTAATTATGGATACCACCCTGGTTTCACTCTAACCCCAGACAAAGCAGCTTCCACTCCCTTGGTCGATGAATATACAAATTCCCTGATACAGAACTTTGAAAACCTCAAACAAAATATACTCCAAGCTCAAACCAACCAAAAGCATTACTACGATTTACGAAGAAGGAAACCTCCTCCTTATGCAGTTGGCGATATGGTTTGGTTATCCACCAAGAATCTAAAATTACAAATCCCTAGCAAAAAACTGGCTGGTCTCTTTATTGGACCATTCCCCATACAAAGGATTATAAACCAAAATGCTGTCACGTTGAAGTTACCAAGATCTATCAAGATACATCCAACTTTTCATGTGTCTGTACTGAAGCCTTACATACCTACACGGAGCTAAAAACAAGTGTTGCCACCTCCAGCTCATCTCATGAAACCAGATTAGTATGAGGTTCATTCTCTGCTGGATTCCAGGTTTAGTCGTGGTGTTCTCCAATATCTGGTTAGATGGAAGAATTACTCTCCGGAGGAAGACTCCTGGGAACCTGCGACTAATATCAATGCTCCCAGACTCGTTGCGGTTTTCCACCGCCGGTACCCAGACCGGCCTAGGCCTCAAGCTGTGGGACAGCTTGTTTGAGGAGGGGGTACTGTCAGGGTTCTGCAGAATTACCTATTTTCCACCTGGTTACTGTTCCTTTAATTCAGAAGCCCTGCCTACCTTTTCTATAAATCTCAGCCGCACCCTCAACCTGGTGCTTAGTATGTTGTAGTAGTAAGACATTGCAACTGCTTGCACAGAGTCTCTTATCAGAGGATAACTCTCTTGGAAAACTAAACTAACCCCCTAAACCTAAGCCTTCAAAGATACGATATAACCTACTCCTGCATAACTATTAAGCTCATATTGAGAATATCCAGCTATACCAAGCTAAAACGGACTCACCATTGACTCGCAACTTTGTTGCCACAGGCTTCAGCATTACCGAGGAAACTGATTCAAAGCAAAGAGACAGACCTCTTCCAGTAAGGATACAGTGGGACTGCTAGTGATTTCAAAGGAAAAAGAACTGTTTGTGGAATTACTTCTCACTCTGTGCAACGGAGACCACGCCCACTGTGATGTCACGCATCCTCCGGTAACGGAGTGAATACAGGATCCGCTCTCAGACCTCAGCAACACCTCCAGAGCTCCAGGCCCTAAAGCAGGTAACAGCAATCATGGAAGCAAAGCACGATGTGTATTCAGTAATGAACTCTCTGTTAAGAGCAAACTAATAAATTAGATAAACGAAGCCTGTACTGCAGCTGGAGCAATACAAGTCTCTTACAACCGTTTTCAGCTTTCCTTACCTAATTGTGTATAGTAACATTGTCACAGTTCTCTGCTGTGCACTTGTTAGAAATCAAGTGTAACAATCAACTTCACTAAGTTACAAGGCTAACACTTCTCCATAGTGTGTACCTTTACTTTTGTGATACAATCACAACATAATTATTCAGAGTGAATCTGCAGCTGAGTTCCACTGCACAAAATTCAAAAGATTAAAACATATCATTACACAAATGGAGTCAGTAACTACCCTATAACTATTATATCTGCATATCAAATTATATAATCAGCAGAAAATAGTGGATTGGGTTGGGTGCTGTGTACTGGTTACAGAATAACCAGTACACCTGAAAATAATGTGTTGACACTATTTATATGCATGAAAAATAAATAACTAAAAAGAAAACTATAAGGATCCTTCTATTGTAATAACAGGGCATTGGTGAAGTGCGGTACAAGCCGCAGTCAGCAAATAATAATTAAGACAAACCTCCCGTAACAAGTATATAGGTGCAACAGAGCTAGCAATGCTAAATTGTACATGCGCACATATTCACTGCGTGTTCTATAAGATAGTGGAGATGAAGCACCTAATACAGCACAATGATCAGCAAGGACTTGCTATTAAAACGTCTACTTTATAGACACATAAAGACACATTAACGTCCCCACTTATCCCCTGACATGTTTCACCGTTGCCGGCTTTATCAAAGGGTACGGGCGCACCATTAAAGCGGGTATTTATTTACTTTCTGACTCCACCTATTCTTTTCAATGTAACCGACCAATCAGGATTCCTCTGAGTTAGAGCCATTTTCAAGATGGATATCACATAGCCTCTTAACCCCTTAATGACATACGTCGTACAGGGTACGTCTTGCACAAACTGGTCTTTAAAGACCAGCGACGTACCCTGTATCCTGATCGCTTCCAGCCACTTTCCAGTTATTGCAATGATGCCTCAATATCGAGGCATCACTGCAATAACATTTTTCCCCATCCGATGCAGAGAGAGCCACTCTGTGGCCCTCTCTGCACCGGACATCGATGGCCGCAATCGTTGGTGGGTGGGAGCCGACGTGGGAGGCGGGTGGGCGGCCATCGATGGCTTGCTGAGTGCAGAGGTGGGCGGGATCGTGGGCGGGGTAGCTGGGGGGTGGGCGGGCGGGCGCGTGCACTGGG
>CAJPDP010204302.1:0-10492 GCA_905336975.1 Bombina variegata variegata | reverse complement strand
TGGAAAAGTCGCGGCTGAAAAGTGAGCGTAAGACCCTATTTTCAGTGACTCCAAATACCAGCGGTAGCCTAAAACCAGCGTTAGGAGCCTCTAACGCTGGTTTTCACGGCTAACGCCAAACTCTAAATCTAGCCGTAAGTTTCTAAAGATTTGGCAATGTCTTTACAGTCAAAAACAAAGTTGTTATTGGTTCATCTTATGAATGAAATTACTATTGGCTTGCATTTTCAAGGCTCTGGTATGGATGGGACCTGCCTTATTACCTTCTGCAAAATAAAGTTTTTTAAGGTGAAAGGCTTTTCTATATGACTCCCTATTTAAAGGGTTATTATGGTCTTGCCTAGTTTTCTGAAGTTTAAAGGTACATTTGGGATCTGAGGGGTTCTGCATATGTGTGTGCTCTAAAGCGCAATGTTGTTGCAGTAAGGAGTTGTACTCTTTATTGTAGTTTTTTACCATGATGGATATTTTTATATTTTTTATTTTTATTTTAAATACTTTATTGAGTCTTGTACTTTCACATGAACAAAGAGAATAAAATGTGATAACTGATACAACAATTTCCAACAGGTTAATGTATTACATAGACAAAAGGTAAGTTCTAAAGTCCACAGAGTCTTTAAAGGAGTTAGATTAATTCCAGGCACCCCAACGCGAGGAGCCATGTTCGATGTATAGTGACTCTAGGAGATTAACACAGTTAGAGTCCAGAGAAGAACAACTGATGAAACAGGGATAGTTATTGTCAATTATAATAATATATTCCAAAGCTAAAAAAACTAAAGACATATACATTTTAAATGACTTAATATTTAGAGCACATCTTTATCCTTGAATATGCTGCTGTTAAGCATATGATGAGGGAGGATGACTTAGAGAGATTCATTTGTGGATACGACTTATATCTTACCAAATTAAGTCAGTCCGCTCGGCTCATTAGGTAGGTCAATCCGATAATTAAAGGTGGGGATCAGTTAGGGGGGGAGGAAAGGAAGAGGAACCCCACAGAACACGGGGAAGAAGAGAGAAAAATAAATAAATAAATAAATAAATAAATAAAAGTTAAAGGGAGTGGGAGAGGGAAGAGCTCAAAATTGACAATTGGTTCAGAGAAGGGAGTGGGTTAGCAGATAGCTAGACCCCTCGGGAGTCACAATAGTTAAACCAGGTTTCCCATATGCTCCATTAACTGTCTTCCTTGTTTAAGCTTTGATAAAAACATGTATCCATTTTGGCAAAAAATTTTTACTGAGTCAGTGATCGAGAAGAAATCAGGGGGAGCAGTTTGTTTCCAGTTCCTCGCTATACAGATTTTCATAGCTGCGAATATAAAGATATTTAGGCATGTGAGTGACTTTGGTATTTTAAGCGGTAAAAAGTTAAATAGGTGATTTCTGGTTTGAATTGGAGGTGGACACCCAATTCCTTGCAGAGGTGGAACACTCATCTCCAACAGGGAGTTAAGATAGGACATGCCCTCCATATGGGTAAATATGATCAATTTTCTCCACATTCACGCCAACACAGAGGAGAGTGAGTAGGAAAGAAACAGGAAAATCTGAGAGCTGTATAATGCCACCACAGTAGAACCTTCATTTATAGCTCCAGGGAGTTGGCACAATGCAAGGTTTATTTAGTAAGAGTAGTGGCCTTATTAATTGTTTTACTCAGAATGGATCTTGAAAAGTTCCATTCCCAAGCTCTGAGTTGCCATACATTTTCTGGTCCAGTCTTAGATGTAATCGCGCCATAATGCCAAGAAAGAGCTATAGGGAGTCTGGTCTCTAAGCCCCATAGCTTCTCCCAAGAAGTTAAAGCTCTCAAACCAGATTTGGGGAAACCCTAAGATAGGAGGAGGCTATATGATTTAGTGTACTCAACCAAGAACCAAGTAGGACTAGGAGAAGTCTCTGGATGAAATTGGCCCGGGGGAGCAGTAAATCTCACGAGTATAATTGGGATACCGTAGTCAGATCCCAAGACCGCCAATGACAGCTATGGAAATCAGAGAGGCCAAGAAGGATGCCTGACACCGAGTGAATTGTTGATGGGTGTGGGGCAATCTCAGAATAGTGTCTATGAGACTTCCAAGATTCAAGATTTTCGAGAACAATCTCGTTACAAATGCCCAGTCCCTTTAACCGATATGAAGGTATCCATAATAGATCACTTTGCTCTAACCCCAATGGCAAAAAGGCCTGTTCCAGTTCTTTCCATCTCTGAATCTCACCTGCCCTTGCCCATGCAAGGACATGGGTCAAACGAGTGGCCTCATAGTAGGCTTGGATGTTGGGCAGAGTCACTCCTCCTTGATCAAAACGACTTTGAAGAATTTTACCGGAAATTCACGGCTTACCTTCTTTCCATACAAACCTTAGAAACATTGATTGGACACTATTTAAGGTAGCTGCTGGGAGATTGAGTGTCAGAAAATTGAAATAGTATAAGATCTTGGGGAGGATGGTCATTTTCAGGGATGCAATTTGGCGTAACCAAAATACCTCTCAAAATGACCAGGATTTCAGTAAAGAGCTTATCTCCTGAAATAGAAGATTATACTTATTTTCCATAACTAGCTTGAGATCTGGGCCAACCTGTATCCCTAGATAGTTTTTAGTGTCTAAGAACCAATGGAAGAGTAAGGTTTTGTGAAGGCTCTCATATAATATCCCCCAAATCTCACAGTATTCCTGTTTTGTCCACCCAGTCTCACACCAGACCACGGACTCTTTGTTTTTATTAGGAGTCCTGCTATGCTCATAGACTGGGGGATGACAATATAGTCATACACAGATTATTTTAGAACAGATTTATATTTTAGTATACTGTGGTAGGAATTCCCATTTGACAGGGAAAAAGAAACATCAATTCAGGCTTAATGATAAGTGTTCAGTTAGTCAGTGGTAAAATTCGAGCAAGCGGCAATAAGGCATAGTCCAGAGAATGCAACAGTAGGAAGGGTCAAGCGTCTATTCAAAGCAATAGATATGCATACAGGTAGCAGGGTATAAGTTTGCAGACAGCGAGTGTAGACACACAAAGCAGAGGTCACGTTACCATATATCTACAGCTGGTGATATGCAGCTTATGGTATTGTAAGTTGTGATGCAGAATGTACAATGCAAGGTGAATCTTGAGAGACAATACCATACTTTGTTTGCAGGAAGCGGTACCGGGATAACAGCTGAGGAGAGCGTCCCAGCCAAGTGATGTCAGTGGCGCTGAATGTGAACAGCGTGCAGAGGAGAGAAGCAGGATCCCTATGGAGTCAACGGAGGTGAGTAGGCTGCGACTCCGAATGCTGTAGGCTGTTAACTGGGTCAGAGAGTAAGAGCCTGTAGTCAGGGTAAAGCAACTTCAGTATACACTTGGTGCTGTAAAGATCAGGAGAAACAGAGAAACAAGGGCTAGTTGCAAGCACAAATGGAAGACCGTAGTCTACTGAGGCAAATTACCTAGCACAGAGGTAGAAGATGAGGAGCTTTAAATAGGATGTCAGAGGAGAGTTAAAGGCATACGCACCTATATGTGTGACAGGAAGTAATAAGAGGAATGTAAAATTTCAAGCTCAAATCTGGGAATAAATAGAGGGAGGGCCTCCGTTTTAGTGAAATTAATCTTATAGTGTATCAAGGGGATAAATGATTCTATTAGTTCAATGATAGCTGGAAGAGAACCCAATGAATGAGACAGGAACAGGGTGATATTGTCTGTAAATAGAGTGACTTTTTGCCCCTTTTTACTGACCGGTACCCCATGGATAAGCTTTGATACCCTGATAGCTTGTGCCAGTGGTTCAATGGCTAGTGTAAAGATCAGGGGAAGAGAGGGCAACCCTGTCATGTACCATTGAATATCTGGAATTCTTACGAGGAGAATCTCAGACCTTTAACCTTTGCAGTAGGAGCATAGTAGATGCCCTGAATTGCAACCACTAGTTCAGGCAGGAAACCAAATTGTCTAAAGACCTCCCAGATATTATCCCACCTAACCCTGTCAAATGCTTTTTTGGCGTCCAGCAACAGGGCCAGGGAGGAGAGTCTAAGTCTACATGTTTCAGCCAGAATATTGAAGACTCTCCTGGTATTGTTGGGACCCTCCCAAGTGTGAATCCCCCTTGATCCGGGTGGACTAGTGAAGGGAGTACCAAATGTAGGCAATTAGCCCAAAGTTTGGCATATATTTTAACATCCAAATTTATTAAGGATATGGGGCAGCAACAAAGTGTTGGATCCTTTCCTGACTTGGGATTGTGAAGATAGTAGCCAGGAGAAATTATTTTCGGAATGAGACTAGGTCTCTCGCTTCGGCAAAAAGGTCCAACAAGACTGGACAAAGAAGCAAACGGAAGTTTTATAGAAGAGCGCTGTTAACCCATCTGAGCCAGGGGCCTTAGGCCTTATTATTCTGCATATGTTTAATCACTTCAAGTAACTTTTCTCTCATAAAAGGAGCTAAGAGTTTCTCCTTGGAATAATTATTTAGTGAGGGGAGATTGAGTTTCTCTGGGAAGGCAGTATTGGATTGGGGAGGGCAGGCCATTCTCAGAGGAGCTCAGATTATAGAGTTTGAAATAGTAGGTGGCAAAGGCCTCACCAACATCTTTTGGAGAAGTAAAGGTCTTGCCATCAGATTTAATAGCCAATATCCTAGAGGCCAAGGTACGGCCTCTAAGTTTGTTAGCTAAGATTGTCGAGGCCTTATTCCCTTGATATTAGAGAAGTAGTTTAAATTAGGCATGGGCCTCTTGGATTCTTTCCAACTCTTTATCTTTGATAAAAGATTTCAGTATCCTGATTTCCTCGGCCTATTGAGGAGAAGGATTGTTTTTATTTAGGTATTCTTTTGTTCTCAGGGTGGAGACCAGAAGTCCCAGCAGAGCACTCCTCAGATTTCAGATGAGCCTGTCTCTTAATACAGATCCCACAAAGAAAAGCTTTCAGGGCAGCACATAAAACCTTATGTGAGGATTTCGGGTAAGCGTTATGTAGAAGAAATTTAGATATGGAGGTCTGCATATGGGGTTTAAATTCAGGATCTGACCATAAAGAGCGAGGAAGTCACCAAGATGGATGGGAGTAAACACCACTGCATCATGGTCAGACCAGGAGCAAGTGTGAATTTGGGATTTGCTAACCTTGTTCAGAGTCCAGGACTCTGTAAAAGGTAATCTAGTCTAGAATAGGAATTATGAGGTGTGTAGCAAAAAGTGAAATCTCTATCACTTGGGTGTAAGGGTTGCCAAATGTCAAATAGATTGAATTGTGAGATTATAGATATACATTTGGTGGCCAAATTAAAGGAATGTGTCCACCTCCTTCTCATTTTGGACCCTTTTGTCTAAAGAAGGGTCCCAAACCATGTTGAAGTCCCCTCCCAAGACCAGCATAACTGCCTTAAGAGGTTCCAACCTGGATAGGAGATTTCAAAGAAAGCTGGATTGGGATTGGTTAGGTGCATACAGATTAACAAGAGTGTAAAGGATACCATTAAGTCTACAAATTAGGATAAGAAATCTACCATCCTCATCAGATTCTGCCTGTATTCTTTCAAAACCTACTGTCAGTATTAGGATAGCCACTCCCTTCGATTTCTCCATATAGGAAGAAAGGAACAGTTAAGGGTAGTTAGGGTTTCTTGAATAGATGCCATTGGGGGAAAGGAGAAAAAAAGGGTTAGTTAGTAGGAGAAGGAATAAAAAGGGGGAGGAATAGTTAGGAGAGGGTGGAGTTAGTTATGGGGAGAAGGAAGAAGGAAAATAGGGACTCACCCCACCTGGAGCCGGGAGTTGACGAGGGAAATCCTTGTTGGGGAAAGAGCAGTTTCAACTTTGGAGATCCTGATGTCTACCAGGATGGCTTTTTGTTTTATAAACTCTCTGTGAATAACTGCATTATGTGCCTCCCAGATGAGGCTTGGAGTAGATTGAGGTACTACATTATGGCAAAAGTATTGAGACAGAGTAAGGGTAATTTTTTTTAATATGTGGGGTTGTAGAAGGTGGGTGTCAGAAACATCCATCTAAGTCAGCCTCTTCTGGTCTATGAAAATATAGTCAAGTCTAGAGTTAGTCTGATATGGGCTGGAAAATAAGGAGAAGGTCTTTTGAGTATGGTGATGGAGTCTCCAAACATAAAGAAGGGCAGCTTCTCAAAGGCATTTGGCAATGACTCTCATGAAACTTTGGAGAACAGAACTCTTTTGAAGAGAGCAGTCTAGGGAGGGTTCAATGGCAATATTGCAATCCCCAGCAATAATTATTGACCCTTTAGCTTTTCCTAGTAGTTCTCTCAATACCCTTTTAAAGAAGAATGCTTGGCCAGTGTTCGGGGAGTAGACAATTGCTAAAGTAATGGGGCTATTGAAAAGGAGCGCAACCAATATTAAGTATATGGAGGTGAAGGGGGAGGACCATAGGGCTGTTATGCTCCCCAGGGGGGAGTTCTGTGTTTGGGGGTATATAAGTCATTTGGGACGGATAGTTTGTCTATGTTACCTGAGACAATACAGATGGTGAGGGCCATAACTCCCTTTTCATCCTGGAGTGAGGAATATGGAAGTGATGAGAGTAGATAAGGAAGAGTCCAAGGAATAAATGCCTGCATATTTAATCTAGGAGGATAATAAAAACAATATAAATAAATAATAACAACATTGTTGTAAGGATATATATAACATCACTGACACCATTTTGCCTCTGCTCATATATTTAGTTTTAAACTCCATTTTATGATGAGCTCATTATATTTCTTCATAATGTGTTTTATTATGCTGTGAGAATATATGCTGACATTAGATTTTGTTTTTCAGTATAAATCTTTGATTTATATATTTTTACTGGGCTTCTTTGTTCTAACTTATGCTGTGTAAATGGTGTGATAATGATACATCATTGTTTAACCCCATATACTGTAACCATTGTCTATAAAGGTATGTTATGCCTTATAATAAACAGAACAGTGATTAGACTTTACTTGCTGGCTGTCTGATTGTTGTTCCTGAGATATCTCGTCAAGTAACCCATTCAGTTCCATGTGAAGGTGTAGAATACTGAAGTGTCAAGTGATACCCCCGGCTATAAGATAACGCCTAACAACCAGTAAATAAAAAGGTCCATAAAAAAAGGACTATCAAGGTAATGTATTAAATAACTCACCATTAAAATATTTATTTTTTAAATGATTATAATATATGAGACAATCATAAATACAATTTGCTTCTCTATTTTCAATATGAACACAAATAAAAAAGCTGTAACTTTAACGAGATCTGACAATTTTGGCCCCCAATTATGAAGCTACTTAGGTAGCGTTGGAGCTGCCACTATGCAGGCTCGCTCATGCATGACAACTGTTCTTAGCGTGTTCGCAACTTTAGAGGTTGCGGACATCAGGCATCCTGGTCGTGCGCAGGCAGGGGTGGTTGCCCGCAAGATTACCTGTGCAATCTGAAATTCCAGCAGTGGATGCTGATCCAGAGGCCCTGAATGTGTGTGGACAGGATTTCTCAATAAGAACCTTGTCCACACAGATCTTCATAAATGGAGGCCTAGGTCTGGCATCCGATTATCAATTTTCTCCCCTTTATTGTGTTCTGCAGGTGGCTAGTCTTTACCTTCATTTTGTTATTTGAAATAGCTGCTTTTAACTGTAGAAACCACCACCTACCCTGAAAATATGAATAACATATGTATTCTCTGTAACAAAAAGGCTATGTAAACAGGAGACAATAACTAATAATTAATCTCCCACTGAGGGTATGAGAGAGATTTTTGACATTTTCTCCCCTTTAATGTGTTCTGCAGGTGACTCCTTTACCTTCATTATGTTATTTGAAATAGCTGCTTTTAACTGTAGAAGCCACCCCTACACTGAAAATATATAACAAGTGTATTCTTTGTAAAAACAAAAAAAACAAAAAAGCTATGTAAACAGAAGACAATAACACAAATTAATCTCCCAGTGAGGTGTATGAGAGAGATTTGTAAAATAGCTGGTTACACTCATTGAGCCTCCCAGGCATAATTGACATTGCAATACCTAACTACGTTAGGCTGTGCGTTTAGACATAGATAACATGAGCAGGTGTGTTTAACCTGTGGGTTCAGCGTATTTTTATGGGCATGTCCTTAAGAACAACAGGTGATAGTTTTCATGAGCAAAACCATATTTTTCAAATAAAAAAATAAACATGAAGAAACACTGCCCCATATATTTAATACTCTGCAGTAGGTATAACAAGTAATTTGGAACACATTAAGGGGAAACACTTTTTATTGTACAAAATCCCTTAAACAATGATTTTAAGCACATCAGCAGGTGTAATGTTGGTCTATAGCAAAGTGGTTCATTATATTTCTGCCTTCACAATACAAATAGTGCACACTCATACACCATATCTGTCAAGCTGACAGCAGAAATTAGGAAGATTTGATGGTGGTTCTGGCCTATGCGTAGGTTTGCAGCACTTGTACAAGAATAAGCAATACCATGTATTGTGTTAATACATTGCTCATTAGAAGCTTATTTGTTAAAAGTATATTTCTGTTTTAAGTAATGGCGGTTACCTACCTGGAACGACTTGATAAATGTCCATAACAACGTTCGTATCCCTTCTCCTCTGCTTAGAAGTTTTACCAATCGCATCACACGAAAGAGGCGGAAAAATGTAATTGAGATCCTTGCGCTGTCTTCTGAGCTCTGAAAGGTATCATGGATATTCAAAGCACATGAAATATAGCTGAGCATGCACAGGATCCAGGTAGAGAAAATTGTAAGTCACAGGAAGAAATCAAATGCACTTTGCAAGCTTAAAATTTAGAACAATATTGAAGGGGCATAAAACATGGCTATATGTGCACTTCAGCATATATGGAGTTTATCTGCAATTTTTTAATTTATCTTGAGATAGTCTATCAAATTAAAGTCAGAATGTGGGGAGATTTATGAATGAACTTGCTGTGCACAAGCCTTACACATGCACAGCTCCCAAACGTATGTACTTCCCTTTTTTATGTATGTGTTTCACCAAGCAATACCTATAGCACTCAGCACCTGATGATCTCAAGCTTTGGTGACATTATCTAAGACATCTTGTCAGAACCCTGAGGTTCCACAAACATTTTTGGAAAGATAAATTGTAGTTTGTCTAGCTTTATAGTGTTCTGGATGTTAAGGAGAGACAAATACATTACAGTCTATAATAATCAAACCCTTAGACTACTGGTTTTCAAACCTGTCCTCACGCCTCCCAAACAGGCCAGATTTTGAGGATATCTGAACTGGAGCACAGGTGAAATAATCATCTGATTAGTAAACAGTTATTTTACCTGCTCTCATCCAAGGTAATCTTGAAAATCTGGCCTGTTGGGGAGGCCGGAGGACAGGTTTGAAAACCAGTGTCTTAGACTGATCATACTCAGCCATGATAATGATAGCTCCCAGACCACGAGACTTCACCCTCAGCCTCCACGTGGCAGAAAATAAATGGTGGAAGACATGATTATGCTCTAAATTTGTGTCCGGGTTTGCAAAATGTACCAATATTGAATTTAAATCAATTAACCAGACTTTTTTTTTAAATAACATTGTATTGTGAATCTTCTAAATATATACTAAATGGCACATACAGCACAATTTATAGTATGGTCCTCATGTCTGTAACTCACTCTGTAATATAATGTGAAAAACTGCAGAACATATAGCATTAAGATAGTAAAGAAAAGGCTGCATGCTCTAATCTTGTATAATAATTCTTTATATTAATTCTTCATGATGAAATAAAAGGCACATGCATTTCACAATCTTGGAGCAGGAGTTCTTAACAGAGGGTATTCCATACCCCTTAAAGGTATGGAAACCAAATGATGGGATTTGATCTCTGAATAATTTAAACAAAAATGTTGTTCAATTAGATTATTAACTATCACCTTTATCAATACCTAGAGTCCATGTTTTTATTGCACAAAAACACCAACAAAAATCTCACATTATAGCTAAGCTAGTTTGTGTATTTGTGATTTGTTGTTTTTATATAAATAAATATGATACAATATTTATGATTTTCTTTCAGTTGTTCTGTCCCTAGCTATCTATATGTAACATAAAACCAAGCTACTGACATATTTTAAAGTCATACTGGTACTTAATAGGACTGGTGATAATGATGATTTGGACAGTCTGGGGGTTTGGGGGACATATTGGGCAATCCATTGGGGTCTGTAATAGTAAAAAAAGTTTAAGAACCCCTGTCTCTGATGCATGAAAAAAGGCAAACAAAATAAATTTGTCTGTGATAAATTACAGTATAAGATAAAGATAAACTAATGATAGAAAACCGAATAAGAGGGGGAAAAAAACATAAAAACTAAACCACTCGCAGCACTTGTCTAGTCTTACCGCAGGATCCCCTGTTGGGGCTTGTTCTGTGGGCATCGGCTTTGAAAGAGTGAAAATATTTTATATATTTAAAATAAATTAAATTAAATTAAAAA
>CAJPDP010204240.1:0-12420 GCA_905336975.1 Bombina variegata variegata | reverse complement strand
ATCATGTCCGCTCGCAAATTATTAAATAGGCCCCTAACTCTGCTATATATGTATGTTCCTAAGTGGCTTTATCAGATAACAACGGCAAAATAATGCATTTTATACTAACTTTATGACAGTGGCAGGCTCTTTATGACAGTGGCAGTTACTGTCTGTGGATTAAAGACCACATTTTATGTAATTAGACTAAGGACTTACTGGTCTTTAAAGGGATATGAGGAGATAAGAGCACACTATTGTATACAACATTACTTATTAAAACTTGAATAAAAAAATTTGCATTTTTTTTTTTTTACAATTTTTGTTGTACAGTTCTCCCTTGTCATGATATAAACATAAAATAATGGTATAGTTTGAATCAGTATGTTTTGGTTTATCACTGAAAATGGCCTACAGGGTTAAATGCGAGCAGCATCTAGAAACTCCAAAACAGCTCAATACATGGGTGGAAATGGCTCAGCAGTTAAGGGGTTAAACTCTGTTTTGCATGCAGTGCTTTATTGTTGATACACATTATGCATATATAAAAACACTGATGTACTTTAATACAAGTTAAGAGTTTTATCTCAGAATGGTCCTAAAGAGCCCCTCCAGCAAATGTACTACTAATGTGAAGGTCTCCTTTAGGAACGTAATCCTTGTCATCTCTCCTTATTATGTGGCAGTGAATTGTTTATTTATAGAATCTCTGATGGTTTTTCATTTTATTTTAAACATATCTCAAGGGCATCCAATGTTTTTTATTTTTGTACTGAATATTAAAAACAGAAAGAGCGTGATATGTAACGTAATTGATAATACCTTTCTGTCACTAAACTACAGATGCCAGATGAGGTATATTATGTGTACGTGTATGTGTTACAGTATATATATATACAGTATATAGGTGTGTATTAACATTTTCTCATATATACAATATATATATATATATACTCATATATACTGTATATATATATATTTGTGTGTGTGTATGTGTATATATACTAGCAGTGATGCACTCAGCCTTTCTTATGTAAAATGTAACTTGCAGTACCAGCAAGAAGGTGTGGAACACAGAACATGGAGGTCCCTGGGCAGGTTTAGGTCTTTGGGGGGAAATGGTAAAAAAAAATTGCTTGTAATTTAGTGTGAGAAAATAAATGTAATTTCAAAGATGATAAAGATGTCTAAAAATACATTTTAATTACTTTTATATCAAATAGATTATTTATATGAAATATAGATTTTGCTTTAAATGTCTAATGATAAAAAACAAATGGTGCCAGGTACCTTCAGAATACAGTCTGAGTGAATTTCATGTGAGTCTCAAGGGTTAAAAACTGTAAGAAGTGTGTTTATTTGTAACATGATTTATTTTTAATATAGCGCGTTGTACTCTCACAATGGTCTTTTGTGATCTTACAAAACTATCACAGATAGGGAGGTCTGACTGATACCCCTCCTGTAGCTTCCCTTGTCAGGTCAAATGTCACTGACAGGCTCCGCCTATAATTAATAATTGGATACTTGTATAGAGCACAACCTCAAACTTAATCGACTCGCGGTACTGATAACAGGTATTATTATTACCCAACTTAATGGTACTCATTTTACCGACCTCGGAAGGATGAAAGGCTGAGTGTACCTTGCCGGGATCGAACCTGCAACCCTTGGGTTGCCACAGATCTCTGTAACAGTGCATTAGCACGATGAGCTATCTGTCCGGTTTTTTATAGTGTTCCTTATGATGGTTTGTCTGACATACATATATTTTTTTAGTATATGAATTACATTTTGACATAAATATTATTAGTAAAATGTTATACCATACAGACACAGTTTGGCTTTTATAGCGCATCTTCTTTTCTATTAGATTTCTGTTTAAGGATTGGTTGCAGAGAACTATCCTTTTGGGAGTTGCTAACCGTTTTCCACATACAGATAGATCACCCTATTCTTTTTTAGATTGTTTATTTCTCTCTGTAGATCTTGAAGTATTTGGACAGGTATGAATATTTTCACGTTAAGGGAATCTCTATTTTGTGAGCTAGACAATACAGAACTTACGGTCTCTGGAGCTAGTGATAACAGTATTACTAATGTAATTAAAGAACTAGAAGGGATAATGATCAAAGAACTAAAACACAAAATAGAAGTGTCGTTTATGCAGAAGTATTTAAATAAAGACATAGTCCCTAGGGGCCTCAGACTAATGAAGGAATGTTACAGCAAGATTTATCTATTGAGTGGTATGAGACCCTTGAAAATGCTTCACTTAATTTAATGAAGATTATCATTAAATCTAGGAAATTAACACTAGAATAATTTAAACTTAAAGTAGATAATCACATAGGCCTCTCCCTTGTACACAAATGTGATATTTCCCCTACATCCTGGTCTGACCATTCGACTGTTCAGTTAAAATTTTCCTGGCCAAAAACCCCCCTTAACACCCTATCTATGGAAACTAGACGACTTTTTTTTTGATCATCCAGACGCAGTACCCAGATTAACTAACACCATAGAAGATTACTTTAACTTCAATGCACACTCGATTGACAACAATTACACAATTTGGGAGGAGCACAAGTGTGTGCTTCGGGGCGAAATAATCAAACTCAAACATTTAAACAACAAACCTACCGTAAACGATATCAAGAGTTAATGGGGAAATACACACTTCTAGACCATGCACTAAAAAAATCCCCTTCTAACCCTAACATATTAGAAAACATGCAATCAGTCCGGAAGGAACTAGACAACTTTCTAGAAATAGAGTATCAATCTCAACGCAAAAAAAATAAATAGAATGTTTTATTTTGAGAACAACAGAGCTGGTAAACTCCTGGCTCGAGCATTAAAGAAAAAAAAGATTTAAATCTTATATATATATATGAAATTAATAATCCACAAAAAAACCACTACAAACTACCCCGGAAATACTACAATTCTTCCATAATTACTACTCTTCACTGAATAATCTTAATAAGGATATTCCCACAGCAGAATATCTTTCAAATATGACAAATTATATAAAAAACTGCCCATTGCCAACGTTAACTGAGGAACAAAAAGAAAAAATGAATAGACCAATATCTTCCCAAGAAACCCTTTCCGCTATCAAAAACCTGAAAATAGGAAAAAGCCCTGGACCCGATGGCTTCACGGCCAAATACTATCGCACATTCTCATCCATACTAGTCCCCCACCTCACTAAATTGTTCAATGGGGCAACGGTGTATAATCCATTTCCACTCTCAATGTTGGAAGCGCTGGTTGTGGTGCTGCCACCCCGGCTAATTTCCGCCCCAATCTCCCTGTTAAACATTGATATTAAACTTTTTGCAAAAATATTAGCCTCAAGAATAGATTCGGCCCTACCCTCCATTATACATACTAACCAGGCTGGCTTCACTCCCTCCAGAGAAGCCAGAGACAATACCACCAAGATCCTTGACCTCATGGAACATGCCCACCAACAAAAGATTCCCTCAGTGTTCTTATCCATGGACGCAGAAAAAGCCTTTGATAGGTTAGATTGGCTTTTTCTAAGACATACAATGCAAGCATTTGGCTTTACCCAAGAATTTACGGGATCTTCACCCTATATAATAACCCACAGGCCAAAATCAGGCTAAATTACTTAACATCATCCCCGTTTACCATTTCCAATGGAACTAGACAGGGTTGCCCCCTTTCACCCTTATTGTTCGTCATGGCTATGGAGGTACTAGCCTCACATATTAGGAATAATACAGATATTCACGGCTTTAACATCGGCCCAACAACCTATAAAATAACATTATATGCAGATGACATCTTCCTAACACTAACAGAACCTGAAAAATCGATACCTCCCTTAATTCAAACATTACAAGCATACGGGACCTTTTCCAACTTTAATATCAATATCTCAAAATCCAAGTTATTAAGTGTCCACCAGACATTGCATGCACTGAAAGCTAGCCAACAACAATTCAGCTTTCAAACACAGTCTAAAGCCATTAAATACCTAGGAGTTTATATCTCACCATACCTGGAAGAGACAATTTCCTTAAACTATAATACCCTAAAGTCCACCATTCATGACATGGTTCATTCCTGGCATCTCAAACCCCTATCATGGCTTGGAAAAGTTAACACAGTCAAAATGATCATTCTCCCTAAAATACTATATCGCTTACAAACCTTACCCATACCTTTACCAGACCATATGATATTCTACAAAAACAGCTATAATAGTTTTATATGGTCGCACAAACGACCCTGTATTGCCACTAATACCCAATACCGCCCTAAAGAAATGGGAGGAGTCGGAGCCCCCAATTTACTAAACTATAGATACGCCGTTTTCTTAACAAGAATTGTAGATAGGTGCAAACAAGCACCAAATAAAGAATGAATATTGCTGGAACACTCACTCTCTGGCAACCCTCATCTTGGTGGGAATTGCTGGATCCCATCAGCCCAACGATACCTCCAAAGTACAGTGTCTAGGATCACGACTGAAACCTTTAAAATATGGGACAAACTGGTTGGGAAACACGCCTCACTTTCTACTACGCGTTCAACTCTGACCCCGTTAAGAAGCAGTCCATTTTTATCATCATCATTATATGCCCTACCCCAGCCCCACTTAACCCCTTCTATACAATACTCAATACCACACCATCTCTTATACTAAGATAGTAAAATGAAATTCCAACCTGATATCTGCAACCTACTAGGACCAAAATTTCAAAACTGGTATGTTTATATGCAACTAACACACTATCTACTGACACATCCCTTTAAAACCCAATTAAAGCGTCCATTAACACATTTTGAAACTCTGTGTTTTAACACTCAACCTCAAAAAGGAATTTTATCCTTATCATATAAACTATTGACAACTATTATTTACACTACCCTCCCAACATTTGTGACTAAATGGGAATCTGAACTGGAGACACATCTGGCCCCAAACGAATGGAATACCATTTTTAAACAAATGACCAGGGCATTATCCTCAATCTCGGTGATGGAGATGAACACTAAACTATTATGTCGGTGGTATTACACACCTGCCAGATTACATCAATTGTTCCCTGCTACCTCTGCTGAGTGCTGGAGAGGTTGCCCAGAAGTTGCTACCTTCACACACATATGGTGGACATGCCCTATAGCCAGATCTTACTGGCTCTCTATCAAATCAGAGGTTGACAAGGCACTGAACATAACCTTTCCCTTTACGCCATGGTCATTGCTTTTAATAAATTTCCAAAGATCAAATGTAAACTGAGGTTGACACTTCTTACCATCATGATTAACTCGGCAAAAAAACTTATCCCATTAAATTGGAAAAAAGAAAATCTCCCATCTATCACACCATGGAAATCCTTAGTGACCCACTCTCTCAACCTAGAAAAATACCATTTTATCCATACTAAACGAACAGTGGAATACCACAATGTTCTTTTTCTCTGGGAAGAATATTTAAATAGTTGAGAGCATAACACCTTAACATGTATGAGTTTGGTATGATCTAATCTAAAACTAACATAAACTGATGTTTTGTTTGGAGTATATGCTTGGTACTTACAATCTGAACCAATTCTCAATACTCACCTCGAGTTTGTGTCCTCATATTTACTTTGTTTGTTCATTTGTTTTTTATTTCATTGTCCTTTTATGCTTGATATTGTATGTCTTTGAATTATCTCAATAAAGATAAAATTTGATAAAAAAATAAAAAAGTAGATAATAACAAGAAAAACCTAACACCACATGTTAAAGAGGAATGGTATATTAATAAACAGAAGGACATAGTGAAACATTTACAGGAATTGAATAATAATATAATAGAAGGGAAATTAAAAAAAGTAAATATAGATGAAGGAGACTATTCTAGAGAGGAGAACAAGGAACAGGAAGACAGAACTATAAGGGTGGAAGAGGAAGAACGAAAATCAAGAAAAGCGGATAAGAAATTAAATTTCAATGAGAAAGAACATTTGAAGGTATTTAGAAAAAGAAATAATAAAAACGACAAAGAAACAGCTTTTACACCAACACAAAACAGAAGGGAAACCAAGTCTAATTCAGACTGCCAATATGAACTAAAGAAGGGAGTACATTGGCACACCAATAATAAAAATAATTATTGGGATTATGAAAGAAGGGAACATCTAAATAGTGATATGGGATATAATAGGCAAGAATATAGACACTTCAATTCAAGTACGGCAACTACAATCATGAATACAATAGTAATAGATGTTGGGGAACATACTCAAATCAAAGATATAATGGTGACAATTATAGGAACTCAAATTCAGGAAGGGGGTTATTATATTTAAGAATACAATCACAATAAAAAATTGGGGAATGTATTCAAACCAAAGATAATTACAATGACAATTATAAAAACCACAACACGAGACAAAACTACTAATATAAAAATGTAGAAAAAAATTGGTCAGTCCCAATTAGGAATAGATACGAACCATTAGAAGATAGAAGAGATACATAAATTGAAATAGAAGAACCTTATATGGAGGCAGGAACATCTGGGGATTTTTTAGACCAAATTCAAGATTCAAGGGGGGGAAAAGAAACAGAGAGGAACTAGAGAAGGAAAATCTAGGGAGGGCCCGAAGAGACTCAGGTAGAAAATTAGGGCATTTTTAACCTAAGCTCTATGGAATTAACTAACACACAAATTAAAGTCCTAAACAAAAACCTTTCCTTTGCCCCATCTAAGAAAATGAACACATTTAAAACCTTAAAGGGACACTGACCCCAAAATTTTTATTTCATGATTCAGATAGAGCATGCAATTTTAAACAACTTTCTAATTTACTTCTATTATCAATTTTTCTTCGTTCTATTGCTATCTTTATTTAAAAAAGAAGGCATCTAAGCTAAGGAGCCAGCAAATTGTTAGTTCAGAACCATGGACAGCACCTGTTTATTGGTGCTGTCCAATCAGCAAGGAAAACCCTGGTTGTTCACCAAAAATGGTCCGGCATCTAAACTTATATTCTTGGTTTTCAAATAAACATACCAAGAGAATGAATAAAATTTAACAATAGGAGTAAACTAGAAAGTTGTTTAAAATTGCATGCTCTATCTGAATCACGAAAGAAAAAAATTTGGGTTCAGTGTCCCTTTAATAAATGTGAACCAATATGTAAGAAAACTCACGTTAAAAAGATATTTTTTAAAACACCTAATAGAAGAAGTCAAAAGAGTAAAAATAGAAGAAAAGAAAGAACAGAGATTCATACACACAGATTTAAAAGATAAATCATTTTTTTTTTCTAACACATGAAAAGGGAGATAACTTGAAATTATTTTAGAAGAGTTAAGAGATTTAGAAACCCAGAAGGATGAATATGTTACATTCAATTTAAACAAAGAAGAGAGCAAAGTCCTAAGGGATCTCAGAAGCAATAACAACATAGTAATTAAACAGGCGGATAAGGGGGAGGGGTTGTGATTATGGACACCACAAAATATCTAAATGAAGAAAATAGAATGATGTAAGTACATACATAAAATTAAGAGGTAATCCTATAAAAGAGGTAATCATATAAAAACATACCAATCTAATCTAGGTAAAATGCTTTTGGAAGCAAGAGAAAAAGGCCTGATTAATCAAAAGGAATTTTTATTTTTAGATATTAGATACCCCAGAACTAAAATTCATAAAAATCTCACAAATCCACCCGGGCAACCTATAATCTCAGGGATTAATTCCCTTACTTCCAACCTCTCCAAATTTGTAGACACGTTTCTTCAAAAAAAAATGTAACAGATTTAAAATCACATTTGAAAGATTCTACACACTTTTTAAAAGAACTACATAAATTAAAATGGTGTGACCAATATATAATGGTGACATGCGATGTGTCGGCATTGACCACACACTTGGTATTAAAGCTGTTAAATATTTCTTAGACAGGGATAAAGACTTACCGTTGGAACAGAATAAATTTATTTTGGACTGTATTAATTTCATTCTTAGAAATAATTATTTCCACTTCAATGGCAATTTCTATTTACAGAGCAAAGGGACAGTTATGGGTACCAAGTTAGCGCCCAGTTATGTCAATTTATTCATGAGCTGGTTTGAGGAATCTCTAACGAATGACAGACCCTGGAGCGTGAACTTGGTATCCTATAAAAAGGTTAATTGATTACATTATTTTTTTGTGGAAGGGAGATATAGAACTAATCGAAATCTTCATTGAAGATCTGAATAACAATGATGTGGGTTTAACTTTTACAAGTGAAAATAGGAAGAAAAAAAAACAATACATTTCCTCAATATCAAAATTTAATATTATAAATAATCAGATTACCACGAAAACTTTCTTTAAACCCATAGATGCAAACAACTACATCCATGTAGAAAGCTGCCATTTAGACATATGGGTACAAAACATACCGAAAAGTAAATTTATCAGAATTAGAAAAAACTGTAGCAACATAGAAGACTATGATATACAGTCATCTATTCTGAAACAAAGGTTCTTAGAAAGGGGATTCAAAGAAGAGGAAGTAGACCTAACAATAGAGGAAATTCGTAAAAAAAAAGACAAAGAAGAAATATTACATTCAGAGAAAAAAATGAATCACAAGTTTAAGAATCCTAATAAGAATGATACATTAACTATACCATTTGTCACAACCTATACCAAACATCATAGATCTATTAAAATGATCCTTAATAGATATTGGCATCTAATTGAAAAAGATAACATCTTGGGTGACCATGTGAAAAACCATCCTGAGATTATTTTTAAAAAAGCAAATAATCTAAAAAACACTTTGGCCACTAGTGAATTTAAAAAACAAAATAACATTAAGGACAGGGACCTTATGGGAAATGGTATTAAAGATTTTTTTCCCTTGCCACAAATGTGTGGCCTGTGAATTCAGTAGTAATATGAAGAAAGTTGTTTCCACAACAAATAAAAAGGAATTTGAAATACAAGACACAATACTCTGTTTAGATAAGGGTATTATATACTTGATTGAATGTCCGTGCCATAAGCAGTATTTGGGACAAACCCAACGAATTGTGAGAGATAGAATTAGGGAGCACCTAAGTAATATCAAGAATGATTTTGAAGGGCACTTACTATCTAAGCACTTTAAAGAGGCTCATAATCAAAGTGCTAAGGGAATGAAATATTGGGGAATCCAAAAAGTAAGGAAAGATTGGAGGGGGGTTAACTATGAAAGGAAAATGTTGTATCAAGAAGCAAACCTAATATTCAATATAGGCACCCTTACCCCAGGGAGTTTAAATGCTGAACTGGATCTTAACCCATTTATTCACAATAAAATAAAGAAAAAGAGAATTCAGGGGTTATATAAACACATAAATTAGTTTAAGATTTAAGATATTTTAAAATAAACAAACAATGATAATTGCGGATATATATAAAAAAAAACACTAAATCTATATTTTTGTATTGTATATGCAATAACTGTAAGTGTGACAGTAACATTCTTTTTATAACCCCACTTTGAACCAATTGATATTGTTAAGGAGTTTTACTATGACTTAAAATTAAATCAAGCCCAGTATTATAAAGGATTTTCTGGACTATGTATACAAACTTGAAGGAAGCTGTTAAATGCTAATGAAGCTGTTAATTAACATTACACCTGTAGAGAGGCAGAGCTTTCTCTGGAACCATCATAAGGAACACTATAAAAAGGCAATCTCTGAGCAGTGGATTCATCTTGACAGGCGGAAACGCGTAGATGACAATCCATTGCCTTATGTGAACAGAGCGCTCTGTATACTGAATTGCAGGATATTCTATAACCGGAGGAGAACGGTATGACAAAGTGTGTTTGTTTTTTAAAAAGAACGCCGAAAAACAAGTACCTGATTGGCGGCCTAAGCACATGTGACCGGCCGTATATGGAAGTAATTTCCACAAGCTGTACCCAGTTGGCAGTGGAGGGGATGATCGCCTAAGGATACAAGCGCTGAAACTGAGTGCTACTACATCTTAGAAAGTAGGTAAAGTAGCGGTGTATACCGGGCAACCCACTACTACACAATATAAGGTACCAACTGAAATAATACAAACACTGTTCCTTGCACCGACTTTCTCCAGGTTAAGTTAACCTCCACTGCTTCATTGAAGTAATTAATACCAAGTTTCAAACAAGACTCTACTTATTTTATTATACTTTGAAGGATTCCTATTGCCTTAATAGGTGACGTTTACAAAATAAATCTTATTAGCGGGCTTTTACGCTAGAGACTGTGTGCATTATCAATTTCATTGCATTTTATATACTTAACTTGTTTTTAATAATCGTTTTTTAACATTGTATCCACCGGTGGAATTTTGATGTTGCTATTTTTATTTGACATATACTTTTAGTAAATGAATTCAATTTTGACATAAATTTTATTAGTAAAATATTATACCATACAAACACGGTTGTGTGTATGAGTGCGTCTGTATGTGTGCAAATATGTGTATGTATATATGTGTGTGTAAGTATGTGTGTCCTCATATCCATGGCACTAGGGTGGAGCAGCAGGGAGAAACATGTCCCTCTTTGGCTATTTCAAATGTTGTAAAGTATGAATGTGGCCCCTGCATATGCTAACCTTTTCATGGCAGAGTTTGAAACAAAAGGTTATATTTTGTTTAAAGACACAAGTACAAGGTTGTTCAGATGCTACATTGATTATCTGTTCCTGTTATGGAAAGGAGCAGAGCAAGAACTAAACTCATGGCGTGAGGATTTGAATGCGACTCTACGGCTAAATTTAAGATGAATTACAGTACCACACAAATAGACTTTCTAGGCTTGAAAGTCTATAAACATGATAAACATAATAGCAAGTTGCTAAGAACTGACAAATTCCATGTTACATGTCACTAGTTGCCATCCTCCGGAGTTAAAGAGGTCTCTGCCCATGACGCAAATTAAAAGGGTCTTTAGAAACAACTTGGAAAAAGAAAGGAGCAACGCAGAGTTGGAACAATTGGTCTTAAGCCCATGGGGTATCAGAAAAGGGCATTGAATAGCTGTAAAAGACAACTTCGTGGTTGTGATCAGGACACACTACTTCAGATGCGGGAGACAGATCGTCAACTACATATGCACCAGACAAAGTTAATATACTATCGGTAGTGCATAAATATTGGCCTTTGCAACAATCTGATAATAGTTTACCATTGGTGTGATATATTACCCCCTAGAATTGGCTTTAGGAGAGCAAAGTCTATTAGAGACCTGCTCGTAAAAACTGAACCCCAACAATGTTATGCACCCACCGCATGGATAAAACTCAAAGCTGGGTGCTATATGTGCGGTGGGTTTACTACGTGGAAAGTCTGTGATTTACTGATGGTTGTCACAGGGAAATGGAAGGAAATTTGTCAGAACAAAATCTACTGCTCATTTGAATTCAGAGTGTCTTTTTATTCAGCAATTGTAGGCTATGCAAATCCTACTGGTGTTTTTAATAGAGATACAAAATTTTAAAGGTTTTAAACACGTATTAAATGTTCAAAAGATATTAGTTTAAACACGTACAATACAAAGGTAGAGACAGCACAATTATTATTAAATTTGGAACTTATCAGGGGTCGACAAATCTGTTTAAAATTTAGGAGCCAGTCAAAAGTAAGGGGCCAGGGGTAAAATTCTAGGAGCCAGTGGCTCCCAGGTTTGTTGAGCCCTATGTTAATGGGACACTAAAGCCAACATTAAACTTACAAGATTCAGGAAGAGCATGCTTAAACAATTTCCCAATTTCCCTATTCTCTTAAATTATCTAAATGTGCACAATCTTTTAATTTGCAAACTTTCTGAGGCACCAGATTGTACTGAGCATGTGCAAGAATTCACAGAAAATACATATGTAGATTTTGTGATTGGCTAATGGCTGTCACATGAGGCAGAGGGAGGGAAAATAGAACTAACTTTAATAATTGTCAGAAAGAAATCTTCTACTAATTTAATATTCAACTAAGTGCTTTTGCACTGTCTTTTTAGTATGCATTTACTGATTATAATAGTCTACTGTGTTTAGTGGTCCTTTAATAGACTTTCTATTTTACTTCCATTATCAAATTGTGCACTATTTTTATTTACACACTTTCTGAGGCACCAGCTCCTACTGAGTATGTGCAAGAGTTCCCAGTGTATACGTACACTCGCCGGCCACTTTATTAGTTACACCTTGCTAGTACCTGGTTGGACCCCCAATTCCTTCAGAACTGCCTTAATTCTTTGTGGCATAGATTCAACAAGGTGCTTGAAACATTCCTCAGACATTTTAGTCCATATTAAAATGATAGCATCAGGCAGTTGCTGCAGATTTGTCGGCTGCACATCCATGATGCAAATCTCCCATTCCATCACATCCCAAAGGTGCTCTATTGGATTGATATTTGGTGACTGTGGAGGCCA
>CAJPDP010204013.1:0-10692 GCA_905336975.1 Bombina variegata variegata | reverse complement strand
TTCCTTTCAATAACTTTACAGACCTTGTCAAATTGGTTAGAGAAATCTGTGACCAGAGTGGGTTTAATTCTAGTGGAAGTATCATTCCTCAGTCTGTTATCTCTTGTCCTCCCTTGGTTACATCTCATATCCATTGCAGATACTTCCATGAAGGTCTTGTTAACCAAATTTTTGGAGTAACCTCTCTCTCTTAGTCTAACTTTCAAATCCTCGCTCTCTCTCAGGAAATCCTCTCTCCGGGAGCAGTTCCTTTTTATCCGCATAAATTGGCCTTTAGAGATACCTTTAAAAACATGCCTAGGATGACTGCTCCTGGCATGCAACAGCGTATTCCCGGAGATTGGCTTCCTGTAGAGAGACGAGGATACCCCCCCAGTATCACCATCAAATCTGATGGTAACATCCAGGTAGTTTATGGTAGTCTGATTCCACTCAGAGGTGAATCGTAGACCAACACTATTGACATTGAGCATATCAACCAAAATATCTAATTGGTATTTACTGCCTGACCAGATGACCAGCAGGTCATCAATATAGCGCAGGTATTTTATGATATATTGGGTATAGTTTCTATTACCCCCAAAGACGTGGAACCGCTCCCATTTAAAGTAACCGCTCAAAGACATAACGTTTACAAAGCCCTATCAATACTCTAAGGAAAGTCACATGACCTGCTTGCTCTGACTGAGATTTTAAAGTTAAGTGAATACGCTGTATCGCAACCTGGTTTGCCTGTTTCATGGAATATTACCTAATATATATGTACACACCAGTATTCTCCACTTAACACTACATGTCGTGAGGGTGACAGCCTCTCTCAGCACATAATATTGTCCTGAACTTTGTTTTGAGCAATACGGTTGCTCTTTTTACTTAATCTTTTGTAATATATCTATTTCCTTAGAGATATTTTCAATGGGCACGGTTTGTAATACGTACAGAGCTTTAGGTAACAGGACCATTTTGGCAGCTTTTATGCGGCCCATCCAGGAAATATTCTTTAGTAACCAAGAGGAGGTCAAGGAGTGGAACTCATTGATCAGTTCTCCATAGTTGAGTTTTCTTGTGTTTTGTGAATCAGGGGTCAGATAGATGCCCAGGTATTTTAAATGTTTAGTTTGAACCTTAAGGGGGCATTGAGCCTTGATGGTGTCCAACATCTGCTGTGAGACATTAATAGGTAAAAACTCAGATTTTATCATGTTAACCAAGAAGTTAGCTACCTCTCTGAACTGGGTTAATTCTTGCATAATATGTGTTATGGAGTTTAGGGGGTCTGTTAATGTCAGTAATAGGTCGTCTGCAAATATGGCTAGTTTGTGTGCTCTACCTCCTATGTCTATACCTTTAATTTGAGGATTCGACCTAATCTTGATAGCAAGGGGTTCCAAAGAAAGTATAAATAGCAGTGGGGAGAGTGGGCACCCTTGTCTAGACCCATTCCTTATTTCAAAGATGTCAGAAAGAGATCCGTTTACCCTCACCTGGGCCGTTGGGTTTACATAAAGGGCCAGTATTTTCCGTATGAAAGGGATAGGAAAGTTAAACCATCTGAGCGTCATGTCTAGGTAGGTCCAGTCCAGTCTTTCAAAAGCCTTCTCGGTGTTGGTTGAGAAGAAGATGGCTGGGATGTCTGCTTTCGTGATATAGTCAATTAGGTTGAGTATTTTGACGGTATTGTCCTTAGCCTCCCTACCGGGCACAAACCCTGCCTGATCTCTGTGTATTAATTGGGGTAATATTTGATTTATGTGGGAGGCTAGAATTTTGGCATAGACTTTCAAGTCAGTGTTAAGTAGGGAAATTGGTCAGAAATTGGCCGGGGTGTCTGGAACTTTCCCTGGTTTTTCTAAAACCGTGATGTGAGCTTGGAGCATGTTGTCTGGGAATGGGAGGTCATCGGAAATAGCATTAAAAGAGCTGTCAGGTACGGTGCAAGGTTATTCGAAAATGTTTTATAATATAGGCCCGGGAAGTGTTTGATAGCATCTAGAACCTCCCTAAGAGAAATCGGCTGATTAAGAGATTCTTTATGATCTGGGGTTATCTAAATATTGCTGGCATTTTTGGGAATGTGTCTGGGAGTTCCTATTCGGGAACAGGTTATACAATTTGTGATAGAAGGTCTTGAATTCTTCAGCTATATTTTGTGTGTCTTCAATAAGTTTGCCTGTCTTGCTTTTGACTGAGTAAATGTAGTTGCTTTGTTGTCTTTTTTTAAGGGCTCTGGCCAAAGACCGACCAGATTTATTACCCTCCCTAAAAAAATGTCTGATTAAAAGATACTAATTGTTGTTGGGTGGCAATTTGCAACATTCTGTTTAGTTGGTCCTAGAATTTGGGCATCACCTGGGGAGTTTTTGTGGAGAAGGTCTAGTTTTGAGATTTCTTTGGCTAGGAATATATGTTCTTCCCTCTTTTGTTTTGCTAGTTGGGCCTTGGTTTTCAGAAATTTGCCCCTAATGGTGCTTTTATGTGCTTCCCATAGGGTCATAATATTTACATCCGGGGTATCGTTTATTAGAAAATATGACTTAATGTGTATAGCGAACTTTTTGATCTGCTTCTTGCCCTTCAGTTGGGATTCATCTAACCTCCACTGAAAAACCTTAATGGGAGCTGAGGGCCAGGTGATTCTACTTGAGACCAGGGAATGGTCAGACCAGGTAGAGTAAATTATGTTTGCTTCTGTTAAGTAGGAGAGAGCTAGATGGTCTAAAAAAATGTAGTCTAATCTGGAATAACACTTATTGGGATTAGAGAAAAAGGTAAAATCTTTTTTTGTGTATTTAAATATCTCCAAGTGTCGTGGACCCCCAGTAATTTCAGGTTTTGCTAGATGTTTTCTAGGTGTGGAGTTTTAACTCTCGTATCAGGGTTAGTGCAGTCTATCAAGGGATTAAGAGGTACATTCAAATCGCCGGCCATCACTAGAGGGCCCTTGGTGTGCTCAATAATAGAGTTAGGGATGAGTTTGATGAATTTGTGTTGGTTCTTGTTAGGGGCATACAAATTAACTAATGTGATGGGTTTCCCAAAGAGAATTCCTGTGAGGCACAGGAATCTCCCCTCTTTATCGTGTTCTATATGGGTTTTAGTGAAGGGGACGGATTTATGTATTAATATGCTTACTCCGTTAATTTTCTTGGAAGGGTTAAAGCTGTGGAAATGTTGTGGGTAGTATTACGAAAAAAAACTTGGGAATGTGTTTAGTTCTAAAGTGCATTTCCTCAAGCATAAGAATATGTCCCCCTTCCTTTCAAGATCTAACAAGGCCATTCTATGCTTACCGGGACAGTTTAGCCCTTTGGTGTTTTGTGTGATAATAGTCAGCTTCCTCTGGGTGTCACTGTGTCTTTTCGTCATAGAAGAAGATATCAACTTTTACACAGCTAACTATGCACCTGCACTTCCCCGTGGAATATATTGAGTACACATACCTGAGAATACACAAAAACATATGAAAAAAGAGAAAAGAAAAAAAACGTAGCAAACAATTTCTTAACTCCTCAGTAAGAGGGAACAATAACATTATATCACTAAATAAAGGGAGAAAGTTCTCCCAACTGGCTGAGAATATTTAAATAAAATTAAAACAAAAATACAAACAGACCCATTTTTGTGTTCAAACATTTGTTCGGTAAATTTCAGCATCTAAAACAATTGTATAAGATATACCCTATATCTAACAGATCTACCTACTAACATTGAAAATATCCCACAAACCATGTAGTGAGAATTAACTCATAAGAAAATTCTCTAAGCTGATCTCCTGTATATGGAAGGAGAGAGGAGTTTAAAATACCGTTCCAAAGTAAGCTGGATCACCCCTTCTCGGACCCCTTAGTTTGGTTGCTTGAGGTGGTTCTGCGAGCCCGCCTTTGTTGCACCTGTTGTCATTCTTTCCTCTGTGGTAAAGGGAGATTGCTGGCCCCCGGGGCCTGGTGGTCTAAGGTGGTTTGATTCTTTTCCACTTCTGGGGGTGTAATATCTAGATCTTTACATACTTTAGGTATGTCCCCTGGAGTTGAGCATAGGAGGCGTCTTCCCTTCCAAACAACTATTAACTGGAAGGGAAATCCCCATCGGTATGGAATGTTCATTTTCTGCAGTAGTGTGGTCAGGGGCTAAAGCTCCCTACTTTTCATGAGGGTTCTTTGCGACAAGTCAGCATAGAGTTGAAGGTCTGCATTCTCATACTTGATGGGTTGTTCCCTAGCGAGCTTCATAATGTCCTCTTTAGTTTGATAATTTGTAATGCAGACAATTACATCCCTAGGAGGTTGTGTATCAGAAGGCTTTGGGCGGAGGGCTCTATGGGCCCTGTCTTTGTCAACTTTAGTTGGTATCTCTGTTTGCTTGAGGAAGTTAAAAAGATCTTGTGGGTACTGTTTCAAGTCAGATGGAAGGATAGCTTCTGGCACTCCCCTGATTCTAACGTTATGCCTTCTATTTCTGTTTTCTGCATCATCCATTTTCTCTTCTAAATCTTGGATCGTGGATTGTTGCTTATGTATGATGCTACTTAGTTCTACAATGGCTGAGGAATGGGTGTCCTGTGTGTTTTCAACAACTTCTACTCTGTGGCCTATGTCCGCCATCTCCTTTTTAAGGTCACTAATTTCTTCCTTAATGCATTTCTTTACTTGAGAAATTTGGGTGGAAAAGTCCTTTTTAGATGGTAACGATTCAAATAGGGCTTTGGGGATAGTTATAGTGTCTGCCATTGCTTCTGTGTCGGATTCAGATGAGGATAAGGCCACAGCAGAGTCTGGGTCCTCCACAGCATTGATAGCAGTAGATTTTGCTTCCAATGTTTAAAAAAAAAAATATTTACTGATGGTGTCTTGTTGTTTTTTTGTTCAGGACCCATCCCCCTTTTATTTAGTGTTTTTGGGGACATGTTTAAAACCTGGATTAAAAGATCTGGATCAAAATCTCTAGTATGCTTGTAAGTAGATATGTAATGTTATAGTGGTTTGTTTTAATCTTTGTCCCAACCTCGTGTACCAGCAGTGGTCTGTGAAGATATGATGGTATTTGTCACATTTCATATGACCATTGGTATTGAGATGGATTTTATATCTGAGCTTTCTCTCTTCTTCTCTATATCCTATGAGGATCTATGTTGATAGATTATTATTTGGAGCTAGGCATTGTAATTTTTCCACAGGAAACAGTATGCTCAGATCTCTAATCCATTCCTAAGTGGAGCTCATCGCTATTGTGGTAGATGCACTATGTCAATGTGATATTAGATCCCTGTAAAAATAGGCCCAGATTCATCTTGCCTGATAAGTTGGTATCTTGTTCATTAGCCACGTGGGTGCCGTCTATGCGGTAATTGGCTAGTTGTTATATATTGCCGTTCCGGTCCCCTGAATAGCAGCGTGTCTGTGAGGTTTTATGGCTATATTCCACCTTACCTAATGCTTTGTTTTGGCTTAGGGCACTTTCTGTTGCGATGTGGTATCGTCCACAGACGAAGATCTGAGACTGTCAGCCAGTTTACGTGATGTCAAAGTCTAGATCGCAACAGCCTCAGCATGGCACTTGTAAGCGTTGTCTGGAGATTTGCTTTTCTTCTTACTGAGCGGTGACTGCTCAGCGATGCTGCCGCAATCCAGTATGAGGCTAATCTTTGCTTTATTGAGTACTTTATGGCATCTCAGCCAGTATGGGCACGGGAGCTCTGTTAAGCCGCGGCCATCTGCTAGGCTGGCTAGCTCCACCCCCCCTGCATTTTTTTTCTAATTAAAAAGGAATGGTTGCAGCCAGCAGAAACTTTTTAAAAATAATATAAAAAAATAACTTCAGAACAAACAGACTCAGTAAACAACTGGAAGTACAAAACTTATAGTGCAAAGCCAGCAGCCACTTACCTATGCAACAAAAGGGTTAAATAATTTTTAAAATTAAAGTGGGCATGTGAGAGTCAAAGTGTGTGGGGTGAGTAACAATGGTTGTTGGTTGATGCAATACCAGGGTGTTACTGAGAACTGCAAGAGTTAAACCACATTGTGCTTATTCAACCAATGACAAGTATGTGTGGTAATGGTATAGTGTGGTAATGGTAATGGTTGCGCAATAACATGGTGTTACTGACACTGTATAAGTAGCACCACATTGCGCTAATTCAACCGACAAGTATTTGTGGAAAGTTAAATGAGTGTGTTATTATGTATGTATGTGACTGTATACTGTGTTGTATTTGTTCTTTGTTTTAATCATTTGTAACCTAAATACAAAGTAATTATTAAAGGGATATGAAACCCCTAATTTTTCTTTCTGATTCAGATAGAACATACATTTTAAACAGCTTTCCAATTTACTTCTATTATCAACTTTGCTTTATTCTTTTGGTATCTTTTATTGAAGGAGCAGCAATTCACTACTAGGAGCTAGCTGAACACACCGGTAATCCAATGACAAGTGGCATGTATGTGCAGCCATCAATCAGCAGCTAGCGCCCAGATCCATAGCCTATCTAGATATACTTTTCAACAAAGGTTACCAAGAGAACTAAGCAAATTAAATAATAGAAGTAAATTGGTAAGTTGTTCAAAATCACATGCTGCTCCATCTGAATCATAAAAGAAATATTTTGGGTTTCATGATCCTTTAACAAAAATATGCCTGGCAAGGTTTTAAAAGTATATTTTGCTCGATATACTTATACTTTTTTGGGCTCAAATATACTGGATAACCTACCTAGAGAGCAACTACACCATATTGAGCCTGTTACTTGGAGACTTTGAGCCGCTTTTTGATTTATTAAATAGCTCCAGGGCTAACTTCCGTCGATCTTTGAGCCTTGTGCCTCGGAGGCACCCCACATCTGCTCCGGAGGGCCGGGGACCCGCTCCGGAGCAAAAGACTGCTGCTGATTGAGCTGTTTGGAGACAGCAAAACTCACCGCCATCGTTGCTGGAGGCTCCGCGGTTACACCACTCCCCGCCATCACCCAGCGCAATTTGAACTTACCCACCCGAGAGTTATTCGCAGGGCTACACCGGCCCTCCCTCTTGAAGAACAGCGGGACATACTGATCTCCAGCTCCGGCGGACTCTCCTGTGGATCCTCTGTGTTGCGGCCCAGATAGAAGAGATTGGCGCGAAGTTCCGCCATTTTGCTGGGAGCCGTCTCCTCCTATGCTGCTGTAATTGCTGAGAGGTTTGGAGCCTTGCCGCGGGATCACCAGCTGCTTGCGGCGTGGAGAAGGATTGCCCGTCCTTTAGAAGCCAGACAACTCAACGCAGGCTTTGGTAAACGGCCCCTTGCAACATCAGGCAGCCATACACTATCGTCCACCTTGCTGCAGGGCCTGTATCACGGAACTAGAGTTGAGAGGGGACTGGAATAAAAGGATATTAAGAGAGGAGTTCAATTGAATACCGGGTTTGCTAGTTTGAACCAGCTACACTACCTAACCCTATTCTATAAGACTGTGCTGCAACACTCAAATCTAGACGGCCCTAGTGATATCTTGGGGCCAAAGATAAAGAGACTTTCAGAAGGCCTCTTATAAAGTTGAATAGACCTATTTACCTCCTACCTCGTGGTAAGGCACCCCTGAGACCCTTTGCCTACACGAATAGGTGTATTACAGAGGTTCAGGCCCCTACATACCCTGGGCCCTGAGATCTAAGGACTTACAGCACTATATTGGTCATCTGGGAGCTAAATGCTGGGAGACTAACTACAGCCATAACAACCTATAGATCAACTGGTCACTCCCAATACAAACACCTGATTGCTTAACTGCCTACAGCTACCCACCCCAAGTGGCCTTCACTAACACTTTTAGAACCGGGGTCCCTGAACCACTAATATCACATTACAATCCCAGACACAGAGTTAAGCCCTCACCTGCACATAAACTGCTATCCATCTGCAGCCTGGGTTACTCCAGTGACCAAACGCCAGCAGCACAGTGAGCCCTATACGGAACCTGATCTCTCTCCTCCCTTTCCTGCCGGCCCTTTTCGCCTGTGGGTCATATCCCAGATACCTTATCCCACATCGCCCTGAGGGGGCAACTCCCCAGGAGAGAGACCAGCTGACCTGGGATACCTGCCGACTCCATTGGGCAAGCTAGCAGATCCCCTCATGCTAGCATAGTAGCCTGGATCCTACTGTATACTCAAGGCATCCCCCTTTTTCATTTGAGGCCCCCAGGACACGTTAGCATGTAAGCCCATCCAGCAAAAGCCTCTACCCCCGCCAACCCATGATAACCTTAACAACATACTAGAAGCAAGCAGGTTCCCGTTGATAAAAAGCAAAGCTACTTAGGACTGCGGTTGGTGGCCTTATTTCAGAATGTCCCAAACCTCATAAAAGAAAACTAAAAACCCCACAACACACCAAAAAGAACAGTCGCTGACCACTTCCAGCATCCAAATAGGATGTCCCATACAAGATCCGAAGATGAAGGTTCAGACACTGGGAGCCTTTCAGATAACCACCCTGGCAAAACTCTAACACAAAGGATTTCCTGCTTGCCAACAGCAGAGGCCGCTTCCAACAACCTAATGGACTCCATCAAGTCACTATTGGCGTCCCACCACGACTCACTGTCGAAGAAATTCGACAGATCTCATGCTGACCTAAAGAGAGACATAGGTAGCATTGGAGAACGCACAGATGCACTGGAGCGCAAACAAGAAGATCTCACCATAGACCATACAAATCTCCTTAGCTACTCCCAAAGCTTGGCTGGCCAGATATCAGACCTGGAACTAAAACTGGCGGACCTGGAGGACAGGTCACGCCGTAGCAACATCCAAATTAAGGGGATCCCAGAGACTGTTCTACCTCAGGATCTTGATGTTTACCTACAAGACCTGTTTACAGCAGTACTTGGTGCTGACCTGGGCAATGAAACCCTTATTGACAGAGGCCACAGGGCGCTTAGGCCTAGATCAGCGGGCGAGGGGAAACCCTGCGATGTCATAGCCAAACTCCACTACTATACATTCAGAGAAAAGATTCTCTGAGTTCTAGCCAGAGAAAAATCACTACCAGACAAGTATGCTGAACTACAGATCTTTCCTGATCTCTCCCAACACACGCTTCAGCTGCACAGGCACTACCAACCGTTTACTAAGGTCCTCAGAGAAAAAGGTCTCAAATATCGTTGGGGATTTCCAGTGCGACTATTTATCACCAAAGACAGTCTGCAATTCATCGCCACAACGCCACAACAAGCCAAAGAGCTGCTACAGAAATGGGAATTGCTCCCACCGGACCCAGGAGATCAAGATCTTGATTCAACCAAAGACAGCGGACTCAGGGCCTCTGCACCGGCCTGGAGACCGCTTCCACAAAGATCGGCATCCACTTCAAAAAGATCACTGGATTCCAGAGACTTACCTCTAACCGAAGATACATAGGGAACCTGCTTACAGCTCTACTAAAATAGCCCAACATATTTTCAGAAACGCTGGTGGGTTTCTCCCACACATACCTCCCAGAGGAGACCCAAGACCACAGATGAAGACGGGTGAGACTTTCAGATTTCATACAAAATGGAAAAAATTGACTCTGTGTACACACAATTTGCAGTTTAATTGATAACTCTCATTTGTACAGCACCTTCGATTCAAGGAGCAGTTGTTTTTCCTGTTCCTACACTGTTTCAAAATGTTTAGTACGCTAGTTAGTAGTGCCTAGTAGAATCAGGCACAACTGTGTTTAGACTTATTGATGACTGAATAGGATATTCACTGTAATGTTCTACCTCAAATATGTTTTCTACCACCTTACTGAAATGTTGGCTTTGATTACTTTGTGGGTCGCCGTGTACGAGGCCTGTCTAGTCTGTGTTAAAAAACACTCCCAGACCACCCCCATAATGTTCACACCAAGTGACTATATACCTGCCTAATCTCTATATGGTGACGGAGCCAAGTCTAGTCCCTGATGACGTTAGTTACACAACGATTACTGAGGTGAATTGTGGCCAGAGTCAATAATCCAGACTGAGCCACAGCTCCAGCCCTGTGTTAGAGTCGGACACCAACACAGACCTAGCCGACCATTAATCTACCTCTCCTGTTGCCGGGCTACATAATCAACCGACAGACCATATTCCCTCCCTGACTAAGACTCGCTTAAAACCTGTGTTCTATTAAACTGCTGTAATATACATTTTACTCACTTGTAAAATGACACCTGCAAGACCTGACTAGACCATTTTGGAAGTTATTTCCAAATCACCCCCACAATGTCCATACTACGCAGCTATCCCCTAGTCTAGTCCTTACTTAGTGACAGACCCAATTTTAGTCCCTGACAGAATTAATTGCACAACACCTACTAAAACAAAAGGGGGCCAAGGTCAACAAACCAGGCTGAGTCTCTATACCAGTTATGAGCCAGAGTCGGGCACTAACACAGACCTAACCGACCATTATCTTATCTCTCCTGTTGCGGAGCTATCTGTTCAACTAACGGACCGCACCTCCTCTCTGGTTTGACTATATAATCTTGTTTATTACTGTTTAATATGTTGCTCACTTAACCAAGTATGTTATGTTTATATTTATGTTTGTACTGAAAATTTGTTTTCTGGGTTTGGCGGGGAACATGGCTGATCTCTGCTAATCTCCGCCCCACAAAAATAGTTGTGCCCCCCTGATAGATATTGGGGGAGACACTCATTGCGAAAGTGATTATTTGACACTTTTT
>CAJPDP010203987.1:2439-12736 GCA_905336975.1 Bombina variegata variegata | reverse complement strand
TATGGTAGTGAGGGGAGGGGCTATGTAACAGCTCTGCTGTGGGTGTCGTCTTGCAACTTCCTGTTGGGAATGAGAATATCCCACAAGTAATGGATGATCTGTGGACTGGATACACCTTACAAGAGAAATAAAGTATAATAATAATAATAATAATATTACAAGTTAAAAATGAACTTGTTGAACTTGAGCGCAACTCATAAAATAGCTATAAAAGCTATTGGGGAAATAGAGCCTGAAATATCATGGGAGTTATCAACCTCAGCTGTGTTTCACTTGGGAATATAGTGTAAGAAAAATAATAAAAATCCTTTTTCTTATATATTTTTGAAATATTGTGATCAACCCCTATGTGTTTAACTCCTGCAAAGGGGTTAAACCCATAATTAAGCTAGGTCCTGATGCACTACTTGGAGCTAGCTGAACATATCTGATAAGCCAATAACATAAGCCATTTGTGGTAAGCAACCTATAAGCAGCTAGGTGCCAGTTATATATTGCTGCTCTAGAGCTATGTCTTTTTAATGTCTTTGTTAAAGGAGCAGCATTGCCCTACTGGGAACTAGCTGAGCAAATCAGTTGTGCTAATGACAAAAGGCATATATGTGCAGCCAGTAATCAGCAGCTAACTCCCAGTAGTGCACTGCTGCTTCTGAGCCTACCTAGGTATACTTCTCAACAAACGATACCAAAATAATTAAATTAGATAACAAAAGTAAATTAGAAGGTTGTATAAAATTGCTTGCTGTATCTTAATCATGAAAGATTAGATTTTACACTGTTGTTACTTTAAGTCATATAGGGGGTCTCTTAGATATGGGAATGATCTACTGAGGAGAATTGAGCTGGGGGGGGGGGGGTTGTGTAGGGGTCCCAAAAACGTTAGAAGGATTTTTGAAGAGGAAAATCATGTAGAGGGGCCAAGGATATTAAAAAGACAAATGTTAGTGGGGCTGGAGGAGATAGAGTTGCACAAAAATTTGGAATGAGCTTTGCTAAAAGAGCTATGACTGATAGTGGTGTCAGGTTATGGTAATTATGTCAGTGACAAACCAAGAGGGATCAAATGATCCCCGTATTATAGGGATAGCCCTGGTTTCTATATATAACATAACTTGTATACTTTGCTTCTTATGTCTTGACCTTATGGGTGGTCACAACACAAATACACCCAAAAGAGTTGTTATACTGACAAGGAGAGCCTCAAATATAAGGCCCAAACAAAGGTGACAACCCTTTTAAAGGTTCAAACTTTTTCCAGCCACCAATTCTTTAAAATACCTTTATTCTTTTAAGCGCAGTGCAGTTGAGACCTGGCTAGTCTCTTTCCATGTACCACTCTGGAGAGTGTGCTGTCTTCCCACCTTGGATTATACTAGCCAATTAAAGGAACATAGGGGGTCACAATTTAAGTGTGCATGAGTGCATTTAAACTATGTATAGAAGCATTATTGCAGTATTTTGCAAAATGCTTCCACTAGAGCCATTACTGTTTCAATGAGATATGCATATATGCTACATGTCCTGTGCACCCTTAATCATCCACCTGCGGAATGGATTGTATCAGTGATGAGCAGGCATGGTGTTTGAGTGAGGATAAGAAAGGGCACGTGCAGCATATATCTGTATACAGTTGAAGCAGAAATTACCTTTTCTAGAAGCATTTTGGAAGATAGAAAATATATTGCGAAACGTTTTTTATCCAAAATTGAAAGGTGCTCATGCACATTTACATTTTGACTATTGTGTCCCTTGTTTGCAGCAGCTAAACTTATCTTGTCCAGCAACATTGTTTAGAATGTTATGCTTTACTGTAAAATTATAGAATGTGTTAATCAATATGAAACATGATTATTGACATTATCTGTTATTGTCATTTTTTGTGTATTTACCTTTACTATTTTTTTGCAAGCTCCAGGAATGACATATTACATAAATACAGAATGCAACACTTAATGGTTTACTGTACCTCCATCAAGGTCTTGAAGCTCCATATGAACTAAATCAGGATCCGTATCAACTCCAGCTACAGACCTACAAGTAGAGAACACTAGGTTATCAGTGGTCACAGTGTGGACTTGTCAAGGACTAAAAACATGTTTATTTTGCCTTACAATTATGTAAAGAGTAAACTCGTATTCGTTTACAGTGATGTATTTCGTTTTTGTGCTTCCCTATGTACTGAGAAATCTGCAACTCCTCGAGTGCCCCTGGTCGAGCTCATGTTTTTTTTTTTTTTTTTTATATATTCTTGAAAAACTGGAGGCCAAAAACACATGGAGGAGTTATGTGCCCACATTAGAAAATCAGAGATTATTTCTTTGTAAAAAAAAGTAATATATAAAGACTTGTAAACATAGATGTGAGAAGGAATCGTGCCATGTAAAACTACACATCAGAATTAGTGCCCCTTAAATATTGATGCCCTAGGCATAGGTCTAGTTGACCCAGGCCAAATTATGCCCTTCAGAAAAAGTGATAGCACAATGGAACAATCAAGACAGGGCATCAGGGCATATTTATATTAAATAATCCCGTCAAATGTTTGGAAAATCACATCAGTGGCGATTGTTATTTTAATTCACATTGTTGTTGTTGTTCTAGCAATGAATTTATGGGTAAATTTATTGATATGTGATCTTAGAACTTCAACAAAGATACAATAAGCCTATTGGATTTCACTACTGTTTATGCAGCAATGAAGAATTACAAAGAATTATGAATAATTTATAAATAAGGACACACTATAATTTGTATAATAATGTAAAGCATCTCCCCCACATATTGCCAGTTAGAATAATGCTGGATATTCGTAGGACATGCTGGTACAATTATCCATATATAATTAATACACATATGTGTAGTATAAAGAAAGATATAAAGATTTTGATTTTTGGGGGATTTACAAGGAAAATATTATTTCCCCCTAATCAATGCAATAATATTCTATAGAAATGTTCTATTTTAAAGGGACACTCAAGTCAAAATGAAACTTTCATGATTCAGAAAGAGCACAATGTTTTAAAAATCTTTCCAATTTACTTAAATTATCTAATTTTGCACAATCTTATTATATGCACATTTTTTTAAAGCACCCGCTCCTACTGAGCATGTGCACAATCTCACAGTGTATACTTACGTCTGTGATTGGTTGATGTCTGTCACATGATCAGGGTACTGGCAAATGGGGGGGGGGGGGTTTGACAGAAAAAATAAATAATAATCTACTGCTTTTGTAAATTCAGATTTAGTGTTATTACATTGTCTTTTATTATGCACTACTTGTGAATTATGCAATACTTCTGTATTTAGTGGTCCTTTAATGTGTTGACTAATTAATTAGAAGTGTAAGGGATATGAAACCCACATATTTCTGATTCAGATAGAGTATGTCATTTTAAACAACTTTCTAATTTACTTCTATTATAATCTTTTCTTCATTCTCTTCTTATCTTTTTTTGAAAAGTAGGGATATAAGCTCGGGAGCCAGCCTAATTATGGAACACTATATAGCAGCAGTTTTTCAATAATGTTATCCATTTGAAAGAGCACTATATGGCAGCACTATTTCCTGCCATGTAGCGCTTCAGATGCCTACCTAGGTATCTCTTCAACAAAGAATACCATGGGAATTAAGCAAATTTGATCATAGAAGTAAATTGGATTTTTTTTTAAATTGTATGCTCTGTCTGAATCTCAAACAAAACCTTTTGGTTTTCATATCCCTTTAACTTTCATAGTTTAGATACAGTATACAGTTTCACTGCTATCAGATTTTCTTCATGTTCTTTGTATCCTTTTGTTTAAGAACCTCTGAAACTCCCACGTGTCTTTAGCAGTTTATGGCAGTGATGTCTGTAACAGTGCAAAGCAGTACTACAAACACTATAGAGTGCTAAAGACACATGCACACTCCTGAGCTTGTATGAGCCTAAATCAGTTTACTCCTCAACAAAGGATACCAAGAGATTGCAGCAAATTTGGTAAGAGAAGTAAATGGGGAAAAAAGTTGTTGTTTTTTTTAAAGGGATATTAAACCCAAATTTTGTCTTTCAGGATTCAGATAGATCATGCAATTGTAAGCAACTTTCTTATTTACTCCTATTATCAATTTGTCTTTGTTCTCTTGGTATCTTCATTTGAAAAAGCAGGAATATAACTTTAGGAGCCACCCATTTTTGGTTTAGGACAATGGATAGCGCTTGCTGATTGGTGGCTACATTTAGCCACCAATCAGCAAACGTTACCCAGGTATGGATAATAGGAGTAAATTAAAAAATTGCTTAAAATTGCATGCTCTGTCTAATTCACAAATGAAAAAAATATTGATTTTATATTCCTTTTAATAGCATGCTCTCTCTAAACCATAAAAGTTACATTTTGACTGTACTGTCCCTTTTAAGGAAAGAAAACTTGAGATGATTTAAATTTGTAAAAGAGGCCCCTAGATGGAACACTAGTTTGGACACATAATTATATATGCATTGTTTGCACATTAACTGCGGATATTGATGACAAGCAGAAATACATATGTAGTGCGTTACTTTGTTTTATCAACTTTCTACAAGTTTTTTTTTTTAAAGATTTTAGTTAGTAAAGAGCTTTTAAAAGCCATAAATATTAGTGAATGTTTATAAAAGCTGAAACTGTCATCCTGCCTGGGTTGTGTTTTTGTTTTGTATATGCATCAGAGATCTCATAACAGGTAATTATTTGTTTTTTTATTTCAATGTTTTTGCTTCAGAATCTTTATTGTAAGTGCATTAAAAAGCACATCTTACCATTACATTTAAATTTATCAAAACGTTTTCAATATATACTTTGTAAGACTGGGGAAATTTGTAACAAAATTTCTATCTGCAACAATTATTATATGCTCCATCTCATCGCTATTACCCATAAGGCACAAATAATGGAGTGGCCTTATTTTCCATTAGTTATTCCTATTTTATCACAGTCCATTTGCAATAGTTTTACGACTGGTGCCTAACAGTTTTCCTTCCAATCTTAAATAACAATAAAATAGTATCACCTGGTTTTGTTTAGATTTTGTTTTTGAAATTTTCTTAAGATTCCCCCCTCCCCAATCTATAATGTATAGAAACTTCAGTAATAATTTATTGTTTTGCTATATTTACAGGGCAGCAGTATGTATCACATTTACTTATTTCTAAAAAATCAGGGGTTGACAAATCTGTGTAGAATTTAGGAGCTAGTAAGAATAATTAGAACCCAGATATACTTTTAGAAGTCAGACAGTGGTATTTGTATATAGAGATATAAGGAGAATAACCCAAAAAGTTAGGAGCCAGGGGTAAAATTCTAGGTGCCAGGGGGTCCCTGGGTCCTGGGTTTGTCGTACCCTAAATATAAAGGAACAGGTATAAAAAATAAAACCGCAGGTATATGATAAAATATAATCATGCTCAAAAGAGCCCAAAATATAGGTTGTAATATTTGTGAGCTTTCTGTACATTTAATTAGTGATATTAGGAGGCGTTAACTGTGAAAATGATCAGAAATTGTATGTGCCATGAATAGGGTTGACAGAGGAACGAAGAAGCCAGGAAGCTGTATAAAACTTAAAGGGATATTAAACCCACAACTTTCCAATTTACTTCTATTATCAAATGTACTTAATTCTCTTGTTATCCTTTGCTGAAGGTACAGCACTGCATTTCTGGCAGCTAGCTGAACACATCTAGTTAGCCAATCACAAGAGACAAATGTGTGCAGGCACCAATTAGCAGCAGCTCCCACTGGTGTACAATATGTGCTTATTTATTTTTTTAACAAGGGATACTAAGAGAACGAAGCACATTTGAAAATAGAAGTGAATTTAAAAGTGTCTTAAAATGACTTGCTCTATCTGAATCATGCAAGTTTAATTTTGACTTTCCTATCCCTTTAAGTCCCTAAGTTTATTACCTAATTTAACAATAACTACACGGAAATTATTCAAGAGTTTAATAATTATTGGCCAATGCTTTATAATGATCTTATTTTAAAGGACTTGATTGTGGATAGAGCTGTCTGTGTGTTTAGAAGAGCACCAACCCTAAAAAATGCATTAGCCCCTAGTAAAATAGTCTCCACCAAAGCGGTTAAACCAATTAAAATGTTTTGCAAGAAAGATAAATCTAAATTAAAGGGACAGCCAACACCAAATTTGTTATTGTTTAAAAAGTTAGATAATGCCTCTACAACCCATTTCCCAGTTTTGCACAACCAACATTGTTATATTAATATACTTTATAACCTTTAACCCTCTAAATGTCTGCCTGTTTCTAAGCCAAGACAGCCTCTTATCACATGCTTTTTTATTTGCTTTTCACAACAAGAGAGTGCTAGTTCATGTGATCCATATAGATAACATTGTACTCTTGCCCGTGGGTTGTGGCAGACACTTCACTAATTGGATAAAATGCAAGTAAATAGATAATAAATAAAAAGTCATTTGATCAGGGGGCTGTCAGAAAAGGCTTAGATACAAGGTAATCACATATGTAAAGAGTGTAGTAATATAACCATAATATATAATTTTGGCTATGCAAAATTGGGGAATGGGTAATAAAGGGATTATCTATTTTTTTAAACAATAAAACATTTTGACTTGACTGTCCCTTTAATGTTAGGACAAATAGACGGGGTCTACAAGTGTGGTAAATCCAGATGTGGTATGTGCAACTACATTGACCATAAATGTATGGCATTTAAATCTAAGAGGAGAAAAAAGTTCTGATCAAATCTAGAATGACTTGTGATAATGTTTATGTCATCAATCTTATTAAATGTATTTGTGGTGCACTGTACTGTGGGCATACTAGTAGAATAGTTAGAACAAGGTAGCGTGTCCCAACATACTGCATGTAAACATGGGGAAAGAAAGGTGAATATAAATTCTACTGAATAGTAAAATTGATAAGTGTAAAAATATTTTGCATCCAAAATTATTAAAGTATACTATTTAGTACAGAAAATTCCATCTTTGGTATTGTTTATAATATATTTTTATATTGTTCATAATGCACAGATACTGTTATTATTCAAATTTGGGACTTTATAATTTATAAATATTCATATTCATCTGCCACCTTGGTAAATCAGAAATGTGTAAGCATTGGAAAACAATTAAAACACATTGTAACAAAGAGCATTAATATATTTTTAAACATTGTTGTCACTTTAATTTACTAGTTTTAAATAATATAGGCTACATTTGATTGCAAATGAAGAGATGTTTAATTATTATCATGGGATTCAAATATATTCTAAAGACTAAGATCTCCCGTTCCTTTGTTCTCTAGGTGCAATAAATTCTATATAAATCACTAGCGGCCTCATTACAACTTTCTAAGGACTTATATTTAGTTTACTAGATGCAATAAATCTGTTTTATTTAAAACCAGGCTGTTTTAATTTCCCTACAGAGAGAAAGCAGGCGCAAATAAATGAATGATTCACCAATTTAAAAGAAAAGTAATTAATGTTTGTTTTAGGCTTAAATGTTAGTAAATGTAAATAATATGGATTAGTATTCCCCCAACTGCACCTAAGTATATTTTAAACCATTGAGGTATATAGTGACCCATTAAATTCAGAAAATAGTCATAAACCTCATGAGGTAACATGTTATAGCCTTAACTATATACAGTTGGGAATACAGTATTCTTTAAAATGCAATTTGTTAAAAATATATATTTTTGAAACAATAGTGGCATTAATTGATTTAAGCATTTTTTTTCAATTTATACAATATATTTATATATTCATTAGTTGAATTCCATTGATAATATTGTTACTTTCAATATATTATAGTACTGTAGAGGTTTTACAACTGGTCCACAATAGGCTTTTTGGGTTAAAACTATAGTAAACAAGAGAGACTTCCGGTGGGCGGGCAACGAGTAAGCTGCACAGTTTCAGAGCTCCGTGTGTCTACTTACTTTTAATTGTGCAAATTAAAGTTTCTTTGTGCCCAAGTGCATCTGTCCTTGACAGGGATCGTGTCTGGACCTTAGTGGCGCTGGAGGTGTACATCTCTCCCCCACCGAAGTCTTACTAGCACCTTGAAGTGCTGAACAACTACCTTCTATCTAATGCCGCTGCCATATTGGTTCACCTGGGACGCCGTGTGAATGAAACACTCCTCCTGGATTGTGTGAGCAGGACTGAGCGGCAAGCTTTGTTTTCCAGCAGCCAGATTGCTGTCCTTACCATTTGCGAGACAGAATCCTCTGGATGCTAGACCAGTATGGGTGGATTAAGGCTGCAAGGTGAAGATGCCACCCCAGTGCTGAGGCCCACTCCAAGATTGTCGCTGGACTTAGGTGCCTGAGAGTAGCCGGGACCCTGTGGAGTGATCGGCCGCATGCTACAGACTCCTTTTGTGGATCGGTGACATGGGCGTGAAGTCTGTCTGAGCGCCATCTTCTAGAACAGCTTAACGATCTCTTGTGTGAGGTAGTTCAATAATACTCTCCTGAATACCTCCAGATCCGGACCTGGAAACACCTTCATTTCTTTTGCCTATACTTGGTCGGCTGGTAAGCCATTAATCCTGTTACCTCTCTTGAGCTCCACAGCACTAAATATAAAGTTGGATTACAAAGATTTATGCTACGTTAATCACTTCATGACACCTTGTGGAAGTTAAGGGACTTGCGGTCCACATCATTTTCTGCCACTTTTTCACCTTAAAATTTTTATGGGCAGCTTGCAATACTGAAGAGAACTTTCATTGTATACTGGACTTTTGTGCCCATTTATTGAATATTTTTCACACTAAATTTACGTTTGTTTTTGTTTATTACCTCTGCTCTGTGTATTATCCTATGTACATGTGCCAACTGATGAGCTTTACTGATTGTGTACCTAAGTATTCCACTTTTTCCTGCTACAAATAGATATAGCACTACCTGTGTGCTTATGTTATCTGAAATACGGTTTACTCTCATACTCAATATTTTCTCTTGGTAATTCTTGAACACCTAGCTTTACTTAGCATATTTCTGACACCTGTGTATACTCTGTTATTCTTGTTGTTGCACCATAAACATAATACACCACTGGGTCTTGCTTTATGGACAAATTCCTAGGGACTAACAAAATGTCATCTAAATCTAAAACTAATGAAAAAAGGCATAAGGGAACACCTGAAGCATTAACTGACTCCCAAACATTACCCCTAGACACAACTTCGGTCAGTAAAGTTTCCCACCAGATAGTACAACAAATATCATCCATTTTTTTACCTAAAATGGATAACCTGCAAAAAGGATTAGATCATTTGACTGGAGAAAATAAGCAAATATCTACCCGATTTACAGAATTGGAAGAGAGGGTCTCTGACCTTGAGGATACTTCCTCATCTCATTCTAATAGACTTGAAGCCGTTCTTAAACAGAATCAGATCCTCCAGCAGTGCCTTGAGGATTTCGAAAACCACTCAAGACAAAAATGTTAGAATACTAAGTGTCCATGAAATTATTAAAGCTTCTGAGTTATTACATTTTCTTGAAACTACTCTCCCCGGCCTTCTGAACCTTTCCCCCATACCATTCAAAGCCAGCGCAGAACATTCCCATAGAATCGACCAAGAAAGGCATAATGATAAATCGCCTGCACCACCTAGGCAAATAATAGTCAAATTTTACATTTCCAATTGAAAATTGCTGTCCTACGTGCCTATAGAAAAATTATCTCTCATGTTTGAATGCTCTAAACTACTTCTCTTTAAAGACTACTCAGTTGAGTTTAAAAAAAAGTGAGATACTTTGCCCCTTTCTGCTCAGCTCTCTCTCAATGAGGGGAAAAAAGTATTTTTACTTTACCAAGCAAAACTTAAACTCCTCACACCTTCAGGCCCATTTTTTTTAAATTGCCCACAAGATGCAAGAAACGTTTTGAAATCTAACTCCAATACAACCATACCAATCTCCCCTACACCCCTCCCAATCTGAACCCGGTTGAGTTAACTTCTCTTACATGGTTGGGACAGTTAGGTTTATACATGGCTTAATTAGTGTGATTTAGTCTGTACCGCCCCTATCCCTTCTCAATAATGTAAAAAGGAAACTCACCAAACCAGAAATGTTCATTCTCTTTGATTATGTGTGTTTTGTTAACTGTTTTTGAAACACTAAATACCTATTTATTCTTCTTCACCATTTGATGCTATGTTTATTTTACAGTTAATGTATCTTGTCCAAATAGGGCTGCCTGAGAACAGGGAAAAATTTTTAGTTTTTTGGTTTTTTTCCATCAAGATCATGGTGTGGGATTTCACTTGTGCATTTGT
>CAJPDP010203756.1:0-10343 GCA_905336975.1 Bombina variegata variegata | reverse complement strand
CTGTACCATGTGACAGCCATCAGCCAATCACAAATGCATACACGTACCATGTGACAGCCATTAGCCATTCACAAATGCATACACACTTATTCTTGCACATGCTCAGTAGGAGCTGGTGACAAAAGTTTTAAATATAAAAAGACTGTGCACATTTAGTTAATGGAAGTAAATTGGAAAGTTGTTTAAAATGGCATGCTCTATCTGAATAATGAAAGTTTAATTTTGATTGAGTGTCCCTTTAAGCTTTACATAACTGCTTTTTAAATAAAGATAGCAAGAGAATGAATACAAATTGATAATAGGAGTAAATTAGAAAGTTGCTTAAAATTGCATGCTCTATCTGAATGATTAAAGAAAAAAATATGGGTTTAGCGTCCCTTTAAGTTGTTTAAATATTGAAGAAATAAGCTTAAAGTTTTAGTTTCTATAAAGTAACTTCTATAAAGTAATCTGTGCCACCATGTTTGTATCTAATCTTTTATCTTTCCTTTATTGTTCTTAACAGAAGAGATTAGATTTGGGAAATTTAGGATTCAATATGTCAGTGTCCATTACTTTACAGTAACTCAGAAGAATTGGAAAGTCCACTATTTTCAGAGTTAAATTATATGATTTTTTTTTTTTTAAATGTAATTAAAATTTTATATTACAACCTCAGTGTTTAATGGCTCTTAAAATGTATTAGTAAAGTCTTGCTCCTCAGGCGCCACAAGCAGTGCGACTCCCGAGCAGGAAACATTTGGTGAGCCCATTGGTAGCTTCATGACAGTCTGATCCCTGCTCTGCAGCTGCAAGATTTTACCTATGTGTTTAACCTCTTTGCTAGGGTTAAACACTGAAGTAGCGAAGAAAAGTAATAGTAAATATACCATGCTGTAATAAATTACAGCATGTCATTTCTGCATTTAGATTGCCCCTTGTAATATTTTTTTGGTAAGTTAGCATGGATTGTTTTGTTGATTTTTTTTAACCAACGCTGCAGATGCATGTCTCCATAAAAGCTTTCTTAGTGTATTGATATTGCCTTGATGTTAGTACTAATCCTGGATTTTTATTATATTTTACAAACATTAGATCTCCGTCTGTATTGCAAAATGCATGTAGATTTTTTTTTCCAATATCCTTGTAAAATGATTATAATTCGTCAAATGATCACTTAAACAAAACAAACAAACAAACTACTTTTTTTCCTGCAGTTTCCTAGTCAGCTTTATGGTTGATGCACGTGGTGGATCCATGAGAGGGAGTCGACATAATGGGATGCGGATAATTATACCTCCAAGGAAGTGTACAGCGCCTACCCGTATCACATGCCGACTGGTCAAGAGACACAAACTGGCCACACCTCCACCTATGGTTGAAGGAGAAGGGCTAGCCAGCCGGCTGGTAGAGATGGGACCGTCGGGGGCTCAGTTTCTTGGGTACGTTACAACTATTAAATTAATTACTCAACATATCTTTATTTTTATTCTTTTTTTTTATCTATTTATTTGTAATTCCCACTATTTTATAAAGAGCTCATCAGGATATAATTAATACTTAAAGAGACACTACTGATAAATGTTCTATCATCCATGTGAAGAGCATCGTTAAACTTGTTAACATTTTTTGACTGAAAACATATACTGATTTAAATTAATATACCAACATCATTTGTGCACTTCTTACTAATGCTTGTTGTCTTATAGGGATTTCATACTTATGCTCAATGGGCATTAGCAGGAATTGTCTATCAACCAATAAACATTAGCAGCAAGTGCCTATCTACTGAAGAGTATTTACAGGAAGTACCTAACAGTCAATGAGCATTAGCAGGAAGTAACTACTACCCAAAGCGCACTAGCAGGAAGTTCCTATCAACCAGTGAGCATTCGTAGGAAGTACATAACTGATTCAGCCTTTACTTCCAAAAAAATATTAGATATTGCTATTTTATATTTCAAATTATTGCGTACAGTGTCCCTTTAAAGTGTTTTTTTTTTTTGTTTATTCTAAAAAAAAAAAAGTTTTTAAAAAATGTTTTAAGTGTTTGTTTATTTGATAAATGGATGTTGCTGTCTTTAATAAGACAAGTTTTTGTTTCCATGTTTATGGAGGCTTGTCCCTGTCAACAAATAGAGCTGTTGGAGTTTTCTTAGTAGCCAGTTAGCAATATCTGTGATGATTTCACAGAAACCTTTTTGGAAATGCTAACATAATGAAAATAATACATCTAAGCAAATTTGACATTTGCTAGTGTGCATTTAAAAGTTGCTACTGTTTTATAAGCATGACAGAAAACGTTTGACTTTAATATCCCTTTAAAATAAGACTGTATATGATCAAATGAAAAAATGCACATAAATAATTAATTAATTATAAAAAAAGTACTATGCACATCAATGTCCCTATAGTCTTATGCTGTTAAATATTAATTTTCTTTTCAGACTCTATTCTGTAATTAAAATTTCATGTGTATGACCTGTACTGTACAATCATCAAAATAAGAAAAATAAGAAAAAAATTCAAGCAATATTTACAGCTCTTTTGCTTTTTTTTTTTTTTTTTTTTTTTTTATTAGCCTACCACAATAGTGGCTATTTTTTGTTCCTTTTAATCATCAGAAGATGGAACAAATACCCCTTTTTAACTAAGAGAAAAAACAACCTTTAACTTTAACCTGTAATTTTGCAGAAATAGTTCTTTAAGAGGCAAATGAAAATGCTAATAATATATTTTTCAGACTTCAGTGAATTTTATTCGCTTTTTATGGCAATTACATCAGCATTTTGATGCGGTTGCTGAATTCCGAGTGCAATCACTTAAAATTTGCCTAAACTCATGCAGAAATTATCAAAGCATAATTGTATGCTTTTGACTATCCCCATCTGTCCATTAATTTCTCCTAGCATGCATGCAGATTTTTTTATTAGATTTTTTTTTCTTATTTTTTTTCCCCAAAGCAGTCATTAGACTGATGTCATAAGAACCAGCTAACTCCCTTATATTCCCCTCTTATTTCTTTTCCTGCTGCATGGATATTATTCAGTAAACTGCATCTTCCTACAAATTCCCCCCCTCTTAATGAGGGAGAGAGCTTGATTAGCCGAATCTTGCAGCTTGGGCCTCAAGGGACAAAATTTATTGGGTAGGATGCCGCATTGCTGAAATAAAAAAAATACAGATCTAAAATGTCTGATTTTTTTATTTATTTTTTTGTATTTTTTAATTTAGTTTTCTCATTCACATTTTTGTTTAATTTATTGTACCTTTCAGTTAGTTCACTTTTCTAAAGGATAAATAGTTGCTTGATTTAGAAACGCTAAATATATTGTGCTTTAAGGCATGTGAATCCAACAGCCAACATATTTTGCTTCATTTTTTTTTTTTAACGGCTGCTGTATTTTACGTTTTCATTTCATATGTTTCTGCTGCATCAATTACATTGTAGTTTGGCGTGGTAGTCCTTTAAATTTGATTTGTTAAAGAGAAGGTATTTACAGGCATTGAATAATATTCTTATTGTGGCACTAGAATATAAAAAAACCTTCATCTCTATGTTGATTTGCATTTGTTATTTTTGTTCATGTTCAACAATGTTCATAGCCACATCCAAATATTTTTTTTATCTTAATGTTGTACCGTAATACAAACAAAGAGCCAGTAAAAATATATTAGAATATTCTACATATAATGTATTTAGGATATTTGTTAGTCAGAAATAATGAATAAATGTATGCATAAAGAATTTAAAAAAAAACCTCAGTTACACAATGTAAAAAAGAGACAGACCTGCCCGAGTAAGTGTTTTGTGTAGGGCTTTTATTTTGATGTAGTATTTGGGGTTCAAAAGAGTAGCCGTATTAGCAAGAAGTCGACAGTTACTATCAGTTATATTCAATATCACCTAATGGAAGATGATCTACAGGTCATGTAGGCTTGTGAGCTTGCATACTGAAGAATATAAGTGTGGAAGAGTTATGGCATAAGATAAAGGGTCAGTAAAAATGGTAAAAGATGTTAGACATTAGCCACCTCTTTCTCTTATGTAAAAATATGAGCTTGTCCTATGCTTTCTAGAGATGCCTGAAAGCAAAATCTGTAACCTTGCTTTTCAGACTGCTGCAAATCAAATATCTGGTTGAGGCAATTTGCAGCAGTTTGAAAATCTAGGTTAAAGAATTTACCATTTGGCATATATTTTATAAAACTTAGGGCTTGAGGTATATATTACAGAGTGGATCTGGGAATTGCACATTAGTATCGCAAGTACAAGAAATATCCTTGGATTCAGTTTGAAAAAATAAAAAGATGTGACTTGAGTAGGGATGGGCGAATGTTTTGCAACATTTGAAAATTGAAACAAAGTTTAGCACTTTCATATGTTCGTTTCGAATGTTTGCACAACATTCTAACATTCATTTTATGTAATATTACTTCTAATGCTTTAAATGTAATATTCTAATTATGCAATATTCGAATTTGAAAATTCGAATCAGTATATTTGTAATATTTCTAATGCTCTCTTTAAATGTAATATTCAAATTATGCAATATTCAAAGTAGAAACATTCAAATTGATATATTTGTTTCTATTGTGTATCAGTTTACTAAATTCCATACCACATGAACTATTGAACTTATCAATAGTATTTGTTAAATCGAATGTTACATTTGAAATTTCGAATGTTGATATTCGATTTCATTATGAACATTCAAAAACGAATGGATTTTCATTCTTATCAACATTTGATTGTCCAAAATGAATGTCCACAGGACTATTCATTTTACCAAACAAATTACACTTTCAGCACATACGCCCATCCCTAGCCGTGGGCCGTCAGCAGTGAAGCCGAAGCAAAATAAAGACATCTTTTAATCCATTTTTTAACTGAAGAATGAAGGTGGCCTTTATTTTTAGTGATGGTAAATTCTAGCGTTTTTGAAACACTAAGATTTACCATCACTTTAAGATTGACTAAATTATTGTAAGAATCTGATTGGTGCATTGGTTTTCACTGGACAATATTAGATTTCTGTTCTATTTTTGTTTAGTTTTGTTTCTTTTGACCACTAAATTTTCGGGCAACTTGGTTTTCTTTTAATGGTTCAATCACCTGTGACCATAACAAAATCGTCTATCCATTTTTCTATGTAACAAGAAGGTGGTGTTTTTTTTTTTAAGCCGTTAAATCCTGCATTTTTTTTTATCCATGGAAAAGCAAAGTCAATGGTTATATTTCATTTTAATAAACACAAGAGGAAGATACTGGGACCCTTGCTTGTTTGGAGTAGAGTTGGCCACCTTTTTAAATAGATTGATTCATCATGTTACTTTGCTCATTTCCTCTTTAAAGGGATATGAAACCCAAACATTTTCTTTTGTGATTCAGACAGAGCATACCATTTAAAAAAAGTTTCCAATCTACTTCTATTATCAAATTTGCTTCGTTACCATGATATTATGTGTTGAAGAGATACTTATAGGTAGGCATCTGGAGCTCTACATGGTAGGAAATAGTTCTGCCATCTAGTGATCTTGCAAATGGATAACTTTCTTGCAAAACTGCTGCCATATAGTGATCCAAAAGTGTTACTCTCCTGAGCTTACGTCCTTGCTTATCAACAAAAGGTACCAAGAGAGCTAAGAAAATTTGATAATAGGAGTAAATTAGAAAGTTGTTTAAAATTGCATGTTCTATCTGAAAGGAAAATTTTGGGTTTTATGTCCCTTTAATGGTAAAAAAATTATTTCTGCACAGTTATCTACTCATCTCATCTCCAGTCCTTCTACTTTGTCATTTAAAGCTTCAACCCTCAAATGAACAATAGACTAGGACATGACAAATCTTGGGATACATGGTTCCCAAGATTCTTGTTCTGGCTCCAGGGGTAGTTCCAGACCACACAATTTAGTGTTGCAGAAGTTAATTACAAAGGTAAATATCAAATGTCCAAATGGTACTGTTTGGGTATCTCATTTTCTACTAAATATTGCTACCTTTATTTACTTTTTAGTTCATACACTGATTACAATATATATTATGTGCAGAAGGGGGGCAAATAGTAACTTGCTTTGGCTAGATTAACAGTAGAATGTATACTGTAATGTTAAGAGTAGAGAAGAAGCTCCCGGTGCTAAAAAAAGTAACAAAAAGCTGTAACTGCAATTATTAAATTGTTTCAAACACCTAAATAGTCAAATGTTGCCATATAATATTGATTTATATCACAGGAATCTGTATAAGATAGGGTACGTTTCAAGTATTATGCAGTTATTAAACATTACATGTGAATCACAACATTGGGGTTAACAGCCACCTCCGCTAGTTGCTGAAGAAAGTGGCAGAGATGTAATACTTTGAAAACAATTTCCCGCTGGATGGGTGTTAACCAAATATAAGCAGTGAGTATATAGTATAGTAACCGGGCTAAGTAGCTATAATCGTATTCGAACCCTTCAACCGAAGTAAAAAGTTAATCTGTACCAATGGCTTATAAAACACAAGCCACCACTAGTCGACTAGAGATCTCAGCAACCCGAGCTTATAGCCAGGAATGTGGCTGAGATTATTTTTGTGGCGTGGCGATTTAGTATTGGTGTATATTATAGTTAGGACAAGAAATAAGTAAATTAAAATCTTTCAGAGCCCTTAACGTGGTCACATTTCGCCGGTCACTTCCTCAGAGGGGTGAACGGGGCTGCAAAGTTAACGTTTATATATATATGTACTTGTTGATCCCACCCAGTAACGTGTATTGGTGAAAGTCAAACAGTGAGAGAGCATGCATGGTTCAGATAGATAACCTATTATGACCCAGGCTCTACTGTAACTACGCCCTGTGCTTACAACAACCAAAGCTGCTCCAGTGTGTTGCACAGTTACAGCTCAGCACTATCTGTCGTGTCACGCAGACTGGAGTGGGTGTTGCAAGGTAGACATGAGACCTGGGGTTATGCTTCTGCACACGTATAAATTAAGTTCCTTATAGTCCTCCAGGGAACAACCCTTGGAGCCTCTGAATTGTCTTGGCACAGAAACACACAACAAAAAACTCCCTTTTAAAACTTTCACATGCACTTTAAAAAAAAATGATTTATGTAAATAATTAAGGAATTAAAATTGTATGTTGTAATTGGAGAAAAATTGAAATGCTTAGTATTCCACAATCTTTTGGCTTGGAAAGTGGTTTTCTTTTACATGATATTAAACATGTCTATTGTTATACACTTAAAGGACCTTTAAACTCAATATTTGAACAATTCATTATTAAAAGTGAAACTTATTGCAATATACATCCATTATTTCATTTCCCTTTACTGTAAAATATATCTGAAATTTGTACTTGTTTAACTATTTCCGATGGAGGATCTTTTAGGGGGATTATCAGTTTTGCATCAACAATCATGATTGGAAAACCATTCTTTGCAAAAACAGTGAGAATATTAGGTAGTTTAGGTGTGAATATTATTATTGTATACATAAATACTGTATATATTTATATTTTGCTATTAGATGGAGATTAGAAAGAAATGTCCGTTTTATTAAATACCTTTTTAAATAAATTATTACTAATTAACTAAGCTTAATCAGTGCTAAACCACCTTAAGGGAAGGGAAGAGGACTGGCTGCCCTATTCTCTTTCCTTAACTGCACATGTGCTAACAGAGTTGGTGCTATATTTGCATATTAGTTTGTGATTGGCTAGCAAGGGTTCTAGTTCTGGGGGACAGGGAAATCAGGGGAAAACATCATACTCATTTGACAAAATAAAGCTGCATTATTTATTGCTCAATTTTCAGAAATGAATGTGCATTATCATGAAAATTACAATTTGTTTTTAATGTTTAAGATGAGATCAGAGATTAAATACTGTAAACTTTTTAGAATGCCAGATTGCAGACATTGGTGTGGAAATTTTGTAGGTTGTACATATAGTATGTATTTATAGATCAAGTTGGGTGTTATTATTTTTTTTACATTATGAAACATATGTTTATTTTGAGGTATAGTGTAGCATAAATCAAGTCAAAACTATTTAAATATGGGACAATCATATAATGGCAGGGATGGATGGATGGTACTTTACATTATACTTAAAGGGACATAAAACAGGTTGAGATGCGTGCATATCCTAAAAGGGCTAATGAATTAAAAATAGTTTGCATAAAAAATTGTTTAAAAATTGCTGGCAAGTATTTTAAAATAATTTTCAAAAATAAGCAAAATTAATTACATAGCTTAGCTGCCTGGAGCAGCCACCTCCACCCCTCTTATCTGTGTTTAGATACAGGCATTGTATTTCAACTGAGTTCACAGCTTCTAGGCATGATCCAGCAGATAATCCCTATGCATTTTTGCATTCTACCAAAAGAACAAAAAATATAGATATAACCATAGAAGGAAATGTGTGGGGGGGAGTTAGAGCTTTGCAATTCAGAAACAAAAAAAGAAAGGGTTAATGGGTAGGCACTGCCGTATAAATTTGCAGGTAATGTAATTAAGGTACATATTATTATATTTTGTCTCTATCCCAACTTTTTTATGTCCATTTAATTTTCTAAAGACAATAATTCAAAATAAAATAACAGTTACATTTTTATTTAAAATGACATAGGAGGTTAAACATTTTAATATATATGCACATACTTAATAACTTAATGAGAAGCGTGGACCTCCTTTTTTATATAGCAAATTTCTGATGATTGTTTTCTACAAAACACTGGAAGGCTGGATGGGGTCTTTAGGCCATCACTTGGGCAACGCTGATATAAATGATAAGTAGATTATTTAAGTTAATTACCAGCTAATTATTGTAGTTAATTCTAAAACAAAACTGAATAAAAGTTAAAAGGTTGTAAGAAAAAAGTTAGAATGTGTTACCTTGAAAGCTATTTTAAGCTGTGTAGTACTGAACATTTTTATACATAATTTTGTTTTCTAGCAATAACTGTGTAATTACATCAAAATGATTTATTTATGTATATATATTTGTAAAAAATATGACGTCAAATAAAAGAAGAAAATGAAACTGGGAAATGACTGGCAAATACCTTCTCTGTGAATGGTCTTGTTATGCATCATCACACATTGATTTGTAATCTCTGACATTAAGCAGACAGTATCTGACCTATTAACCTGCAAAGATTGTGTTTACATTTCGATTTGTACCTTCCTTTTTCTGGGTTACATTAGGATATTGTCTACATGATATTGAGTGAACCCATTAACAGATGGTCTAAATAATATTTTTTCTGTTAAATAGGCCATACCCTCTGGAAATGTGAAATTAGAACTTTGATCTATTATGTATCACAATTATTAAATATATCATCAATATAACTACTCTCTTTGATCTAAACGTTCAGCTGTCAATATTGTTACTTATTAAAGTGTTGTCTTGGTCCTTTTTGTCTTATTGATTACATCATTCTTCAATAAATTGCACAGATTGGACTTCATGTGTACAACCTCTGTAGGAAATATAGATACTGTCTATCGAAACACTTGAAAGCTGCATAATCTTAGTGCTTAATTTTTTGTTTTTGAAAGAACTTGCACACATTACACTCCTCTTTCAGTTAAATAAATATCTATCTATCGTTATATGGTTAATTTGTTTTTTGTGTTCATAAATATGATATCTGCTGACTACAGTCAAGTAAAAAATAATTAAATGGCCTTTTTGGTGCAATAGATTCTGCAGCTTTTTATCCTTGTTTTATTATTATTATTATTATTATTTTTTAATGTTTTGGTAGGTGTGGGCTGTGGTTTTAATAAATTTAAAGAAATTGATAGTTTTTAGCTGATTGTTTTCTTTTGTGCAGACCTGTGATAGTAGAAATTCCTCACTTTGGATCCATGAGAAGTAAAGAGAGAGAATTGATCGTACTGAGGAGTGAAAATGGGGAGTCTTGGAAAGAACATCAGTATGATTGCAGGCTTGAAGATCTCAATGAGTTACTTAATGGCATGGATGAAGGTAACTCTGAACTTCTATGGCTTAGGATTCAGTGCAAATATTACAAATGAGCTATAATTTAAAATTAATGATATATTAAAAACTGAGACAAAAGAATATTAGACAGTAAAGACGGATGCCAGTGCAATAAGAACACTTAACTAGCCCACATTTTGAGAGATTATCATGGTTTGGTAGCCTTGTCCTTTTGTCGTTTAGATAAAGCATACAATGGAGAAGTGCAATTTACTGTTTAAAACATACATTTTCAGCTAGTTTCACAAAAAATGTAAACATAATAGCTCAGCATGCTAAGGCACTGTGGCTGAGCTCTGTAGCAACCCAAGGGTTGCAGGTTTGATCCCCGGCAAGGTCCACTCAGGCTTTCATCCTCTTGAG
>CAJPDP010203642.1:0-12023 GCA_905336975.1 Bombina variegata variegata | reverse complement strand
TATATATATATATATATCCAAAAAGACATGTAGGCAGCTCCTTGACCACAGAGGGGTTAAATCTTCTGTGATAGTAAACAACTGAAAGACAAGAAATCAAGGGCACCTCTGTGGTTCAATATCACACTTGGATACAATATAATACACATAGAGAAGTAAGTGAGAACTACTCACAAGTCTAGCACACTTAAATAAGTGCTAATGGCTCAGACTGGAGATGTAAGCAACCTTCCAGTAGGCTGATCCACTGGAGTTATCCTGTATGGGTAATAGGGGAAAAGAAAAAGACACAACTCTTAGTGTAGTATGCAACACATTCAGCTGCTGGCTTTAGTAAACAGCGACAAGATATTACTCACAAGTGAAGCACACCATTAACAATTGTGCTTAGCTTGTAGGCTGGTATATTAAAAGCCTACCAGCTAACTTCTTAATGATTCTGTGATAGCTGGTGATCAAACACAGGATTTAGGCAATGGATCAAAGTTAAAAGTAATACAAGTAATAGTAGTATTAGTAAAAATAGTAAAACAGATATTAAAAACAATAGAAGCAACACATTTCTCAACCTATTACGGGTCATTTCATCAGGCTTCATAACATTACAAAAAACTTGCATATTTAAACCTTAATTCCACCAATCGTATAGCAAACAATATCCACCCACCAATAGCAAAACATACAAGAGGACGCATGCGCAGTAGCAGTCACTCATGATACAAAGTATCCTTAATTGAAAACTTTAATTTGCCATCTTACATAGAGTTAGATGGTACCTCTGCTACTAAAAAATCCTCCTTCTGCCCCTGAGCTTAGATTCTTATTATACACATGACTCTGGCGCAACTAAGCCCTTGTGTTTATGTGTAGTAATTCAATGTATCAAAAGTAAATACTCTATAATAAAGCTAACTTACTCCAAAACACTTGACATGTGAAGCTCATACACATTTGAATCAAACAGAATATATAAGATATAAATTAATATATTACTTGCTTCAACAAAACAATTCCATCATACACACATGCGCACAAAGCCACAATACATCAGACACTGTTACAGAAAAATAAACGTAACATGCCCTGTCAGCAATAAGCAGAAAACATATAAAAATTAGTTAAATATTTCAAAATATATTCCATGTATAATACATATACATGGAATATCAAATATCAGAGGCTTGTATACAGGAGGCTAAAGAAATTAAGACGGTAACCTCAAGAAAGTCCCATGCTATCTCTCCTAAACAGGCATTTGACAGTACCAGTATGGGATAGGATGTTAAGCTTTACAGAGGATCCAGAGGATCAACAATCGGCATATGCGATGATTGACTGCCACTTTATGATACCCATACATTCTAAATTAAATTGATTGGGTTGACAAATAGACCTTCAGACTTGGGTCCTCTGATAGCTATACGAATACTCAGCTATGAGCGGCATATACATTTTTATATAGCATATAATACATTTTCACTTATTTAAGGTTGTCCACTTTACTCAATATTTTAATGATGTTCTTAGATTACTCATGTTTAGTGCAATGATATAACTTCTACTAAGCATATATAAGGGACCGCTACAGTAGGTGCTGAACACTTTTTCATGATATTGGTAGGTCACAATACTCAGCTCATTATAATTATAGACACCCTCCTCACTACTTATGTTTTTTAAGCAGCCACTTTATCTCATGCGCATTTTTGCAGCTCTATACAACATATTATGCCAGGCTAGACAAGAGACTTAACGCTACTTGTATTTTGGGACTTGACCCTTTAACGTGCTCTAATGAAGCAGTTGCTATATATAGTATGTCAGACAGGGGTCTTGTGATTTGCTTACCAGGCTAGGCAAAAAACGTAATATTACTTGTATTTAGGGACGCTACCCTTTATCGTGTTCCCATGAAGCAGTTCATCTCGTGACATAATTGAGATTAGGGAATTTAAGGAATACACTTGCTTTAATGATGGTAATAAACCTGAGCTTCTTGTTTAGTGTATATTTACAGGTTTAATAACTATATATATATATTTATATCTATATATATATATATATATATATATACTGATGAGACCTACCAATTTATATCTGCTTTACAGTTACTACGCATATTGCGCCTACTGACATTATTTCTGGTTATGTTATTATATATATGATTACCTATGACACAAGTAATACTCACCAATCCCAAATATTGGGTTAACATGACATATTCTAGGCAATATTTTACATAGGTGGTATAGTTTGTATAACTTTCTTCAGTTAAATCTCCCCTCCCCCCAGAGATATAGCTTGCAAGGCAAACATAGGGAAATGCATCCCTTGGAAACCCTATTTGTATCTTTTTTAATTTCCCCCAATCTTCCCCTCAGCCAAAGGTATTTTTTATTATTATTATTATTATTATTATTATTATTATTGAGTTTCATGAGTGATCTCCATATATTATTTGGGGACAACAGTTAGCTAGCTACTTTAGTATTTGCTATGGGGGAATCTAGCGTTGTATACTACTCTTAAGAAATAACAAACATAAAATAATGAGGCGCTACAAGGTTTGTTCAGTTTTTTCCAGTCAGAGTGCAGTATATTGAAGCAGTTCTATAGTTTCTCATATTAGGTTGCTCTATAATGACCATTACAAAGTACTGTATTTTGTTCTATGTATGATGATTTCCAACATTTGTCCATGGTGATACCTGTTAAGCTTACAAATTGTGCTATACTGCATATGTGTATTTCTTTACTGCCTCAATAAAAATTATATTAAAAAAAATAAAATAAATGTCCCTTTCATTTTATAATGACAAACTGTCTTTTTAAATCTTCCAAGTTCACCTTCAATCTTTAAATAACACTGTGGCTTATGAAGTGTTCAAGAATTAAGTGTTTAGGATATATTTATGGCCCTACCACTAAAGTCCAACTGTGTGTCCAATCTATATAACATAAATATATCACACACCACCACAGTTTCTTTGTATAACTACAAATGAGACACTACTTTTTATTGTGACAAATAAATCATATCAGGCAAATGGAAGACATTTTTGCAATGGTGATTTGTCAAACACAATAAATACACCACCATAGACATATCCACTGCATGTCATCCCTGGGTTGCAATTAAACTGTATTTATCATCATGCAAATTTTCTTTGTTTAGGACCTTTTTATATTAGAAGGCACCCTAACTGGCTTTTGGATAGGAATTAAACATTTTATACATAGGGCTGGACTATATTTCTGGGTGTTATAAAAACAAACTTTATATATATATATATATATGTTTTTACTGCCAGTCTTCATGTTTAATGTAATCATTATCTAGTCGATAGTCTGCTAAATCAATCTTCTTATCTAAATCAATAAAACCAGACAGGTTAGATGGACCTGTCTGTATTTTTTAAAACCATTTTATTTCTATAGCACTAATCAATTAGAAATCTCTGTAGAAAAGTTTGCTGCACTAAATTAGCTTGATACCTATGTCTCTAAAGTGCATGAAATAGCTAAATAGAAGCAAATTGAAAAGCTGTTTTAAATTGTATTCTCTATCTAAATGATGAAAGAAAAAGTTTGTGTTTCGTGTCCCTTTAACCATCACAACTAAGTAATTACTTTATAGAAAAAATACTGAACGGTTTGCACAGAAGTTATTAAAAAATGAAATCATATATGTTGGGATGAGACAAATATATAGAGGTATATATACTTTATACACATACTGGCAACAGCTAGCTAAAATACCCATATTGCTATCTAACTGGATATATTAGCCCTAGAGAATGTATTCAATCAAAACACACACAATATTAAGCATATTATACTTAGTCAGTGTCAGCAACTGACATATCTTCTACCAGAGGCTCAAAAGTAAGAGGTTTGTATTCTCAGTAGTCAGGAGGTTATGGCTCAGCATAATTTTTCTAGATCAAGGAGCAAGAGCAGATTCAGGACTGAAATGAATGAGATTAAGAAGGTTGTGTAAATAGTGGTTAGTGTAGAATACACAGCACCCCCTACAGGGGAGCATTAAACATAATAAGTGTATAGATAAAATTCTGCACTGACCAATCAGTTTGTAGAACTTAACACAATTATGCTTCTGAAGTCTGGATATGCCCTTCGACTTCTCATTGGAATTTGAAAACAACTCACAATTTTAGGCATAAATTACAAAAAAATGGGGCAAGATAAATAATGAAATACCTTGCAAAGTATTTTTTACTATGCATACTTAAATACTGTAAGTACAATGTAATAAATGTTTTATCTTTATTTAACAAATACAGGTTTCACTTTGGACATTGAGAGCTTATTAAAAACAATTATTAAATTGAAACAAAAAACGCATTCTGATAATTAAATGCATGCATTAAATTAAAATACAATAATATGCTATTCAAAATACAGTCATAATGTGGTATTTTTTTTAAATGTATTTCAAGTTAGATCTGCTGTATTTGCTTTTCTGCTCTCTTAAAGAGACAGTATAGTCAAAATTACACTTTCAGATTTACTTTTATTTATCAAATTTGCTTTGTTTTCTTGATATTCTTTGTTGAAAGCTAAACCTAGGTAGGCTCATATGCTACTTTCTAAGCCCTTGAAGGTGGCCTCTGCATTTTGACAGTTTCTGCCATTTATACAGCGCTAGTTCATGTGTGCCATATAGATAACATTGTACTCACTCCCATTGAGTCAGCACTGATTGGCTAAAATGCAAGTCTGTCATCCGGTAGGTGGAGCGTGTGGATAGAAGCACAAAGTGAGAGCTCCTTCTCAGCAACTGCTGGAAATCATGCAAAATGAGCTGCCATCCTCTCTCCCACGCCTGATCTTTACTGGGTAACAACCCACGGCCGCAGACAACCTCACCACAGCTGGAACTACCAGCGTGACGTGGCCTTGACTACCATCCGGCCCCCGGGAGACAAGTACACTAAGTGATGCAGAGCCGTCGGAACCATTTTAAGAGCTGCACGGCTGAACATGCAACAGAGGCTCCTAAACCACCTACAGCATAGCAGACGGAACGCTACCGATTGCTGGACTCTGTGAACACTATTGTCAGTTGATAAACCTAGACAGTGCCGGAGGGTAAAGTACCATCACCAACCCCCTACATATACTATAAAAGCATATCTGCTGGGTCTGCTGCATATCCAGTGAATGAACAGTGGCCTTAATTGCATGTACTTTAGGTCCTATTTTGAATACATAAGAAGGGGGAGGGGCCAAATCTCAGACTGCAAATCTCAGACTGCAGTCTGCTGCATACTGTATACTAACACTGCACTAAAATGTGCCTACAGAACATTGTTTTATAAGCATTGCCTATCATTATGTCAGGGAGTAAAAGGAGAAACCCCTTAGAGTAACAGAAATCTGTCTAAAGGCCTCCCTGTGACACCAGCCTCTAAGTGGTCACACACTTACCAAATTCTGGACAGTTTCCACAAACTTTTGCTGCTCACTTTTGTCATAAAAAAAGTAAATGCTAGAACATTGCACATGTACAATGTATAACACAGCCTTTTATATAGGCTGCTTATTCTCTTACTTACATATGGGAATTGTTGAAAGTTGAAGAGAGTACAGGAACCATTGCCCACACAGCTATACGTGATTTTCAATATCTAACTATATCTTTGTTATTTATTGTTGTCTTTTATGAAGGTTGATAAGTATTTTTAGAACGGTGCCTAGTAGTCTGGAGGGAAAGATGAGCACCAAAACCAAACAAGCAGATAAGAAACATCGCCACCTAGTGGATGTACATTCAGAGATTTCTCAACTATCTGAAGCAAATTTGTCAATTGTGAATGATCCAACTCCGCTCCTGCATTTTTTCTCCCTAAAATGGAGTCTCTACAAGCCGGAATGGATACCCTGACCACAGAGATTCGCCAATATTCTGCCAGACTCATTCAGAACAGAGGATAACAGATGTAGAAGACAAGCAAATATAAGCCTCTAACTCCATCAGCCACTTACTAAAACAAAATCAACTCTTACAGGAAAAAGAGGATGACTTTGAGAACAGGAGCAGGCGCAATAACCTCAGAGTAGTAGGTGTACCAGAATCCATAAAGCCTAAGGATTTACTGCCCTAACTCTTCCCAAAATGCTTAGCATGAACCCAGATCATCTTCCCCTGGACATTGAATAAGCCCACAGGGTGGGGCCTGACAGAGGGCTAACTACTCCATCTACTAGACCATGTCAGGTTATTTTCAAATGCCTGAATTATCAGGAAAAATGAACCATACTAAGAGCATATAGGTCACGAAAGTCTGATCTTCTATATGAGGAACGCAAACTCCTAATATTCCAGGACTTTCTAATGAAGTCACCAAGATGAGAAAATAATTTGCCTTATAACCCTTATGCTTAAAGCTATATGAATACTGAAAGCATTGCAATCTCACTTAGACACAGAAGCACAGGTTTCACACAGATGAATGAACTGTTAATACCTGTTAAATATTATTCACCAAAATAGAATCTTCACAATGAAGATTTCAAGTAACTCACATTTTTGTGTACACCTTGGCCTGTGTCCAAGGTGAAACAGGGACACCTAACACATGGTCCTCACCTATACCTTATATTTTTTTTGTTGATAGTAATATTTTTACACTTTTAGAAACTTGGACTCTCCAACACTGTATACTAATTACTTGTATTTGTTTTTTTCTTTTGTGCACACTATTTTTTCTTTTTTTGGTTGTTTTCACTTTTGAAACAATTGTGAAATTATTCATGGAAATTTATGTTTTTGCGCTGCTAACTTTGTTTTTCTCCTCTAAATATTTCAGTGAAATATTTATTACTTTAATCTTTGAGTGGTACACCCCTGGCCTCCCAATGCCTCGCCACTACATACTTTATGGGAACAGCTACCCCACCTCTCTCACGTAAGTTTAGTTGTTTTTTTATCTTTTTCTACCGCCCATATGACAGGATGGTCATATTTTATACTGTAGATAGCACATACAGTTGTTTTTACCCCCCTTCCCATGCACTAGGAAATTTGAATATAGTCATTAGACGATTAACCAAAATATTGGACACCCCCCACTTATATTGTTCCTCACATGGCCTTGAGACTTAATATTGTTTCCTGGAATGAGGGGGGTATCCCCTCCCCAGCCAAAAGAAGCAAAATACTTCAATATTTAAATTCCATAAACACTGATATTGCCCTCCTGCAGGAAACTCACCTCACTAAAGATGAACACAAAAAGTTAAAGATATGATGGGTAGGGAACATCCTATATACATCGACTGAAGGCAGAAAAATAGGGGTAGCAATTCTCTTACCAAAAGGTCTCCCTGTCACTTTATCAAATATACGGTTAGACCCAAAAGGGCGATATATCATCAAAGAAATTCACACTGGTACAAATACATATTGTTTATGTAATGTCTATGGCCGAAAAAACACAAACCTGATTTCTGGTCATCTTTCCAATCCCTTCTTTTATTGTACAGTGATGTACCTATGATAGTAGGTGAGGACTTTAATCTAGTTCAGGACTGCCCATTGTACAGATTTGTAGAGCCTGCTCAAATAAACATACAGAGATTAAAATCATTGTGTTCTAGATGAGAAATACAAACAATAACCAGGTTTGGGTAGGGACTAGGTTTAATAAACCTGTGGAGGGAGAGACATCCCGACCAGAGAAACTACACTTATATCTATACATATATCGAAATTGACCATTCTGCAAATTACTCTTTCTGACATGCTCCAATTCAGTTGTTTCTGCAACCACACACACATAACACACATCAAAAATATGGCGTTTTCCTACTTATTTTTTTCATAAGACAGATTTTAGGCAACAACTTAGATCATATTGGATAGACTATACTATAGATAATGAGCAACATAAGGCCAATGCAGACTTGTACTGGCATACGTCTAAGGCAGTACTACGTGGAAGGATTACAGCATATACTGCACACTATCATGCATCTAAGAAAAAAGTGACTAAACAATTGCTTACCAATCTTACTCGTGCATATAATCAATATTTGCATGTCTCTACAGCCCAAAATACAAATGCATATTATACTCTGAAAAAAGAAAGAGATTCCTTTCTTCAAAAACAAGATCAAGCATTTACCCGTCATAGAAAAGGTTGATTTTACAGTTACGGTAACAAGGCAGGCAAATTGCTGGCAAATGTGGTAAAGATTACTTCACCTAAATCTTTTATAACAGCCATTAAGACAGGTACCCAAATCCACACTAAAACTCCAGACATTATGGAAACATTTGTCACATACTATAAATCACTTTATTCCAGGCAAGAAATAAATGAGTCGGAAAAACGACTATTCTAGGATAAGATTAAGATCCCTTACCATTCAGAAGAGCAAAAAATAACTTTGAATGCTCCAAAACAGACTCAAGAAGTTCTCAAAACAATAAAAAAGCCAAATTAGGTAAATCTGCAAGCCCAGAGGGCCTTCGTATTGAATGTTACAAGCTTCTCAGCCCAGACATAGCCCCTACCTTGACATCTATATTTTCACAATACCTATAAGGCCAACAAACACCAGATCCCTGTTTAATGTCCTTATATGTGTATTGCCCAAACCGGATAGAGATCCTATACATACCTCTTAATATAGACCAATATCACTCCTTAATAGTGATTATAAACTGGCAGATAGATTAGCTACAGTTCTTTATTTATGAATCCATCCTTATCAGACAGGGTTCATGAAAGGCTGTTCTTCAGTGAATAACATTCGCCCTTACAGTTATTACCTATTACTAGCAGGAACGCCAATCGTGAACATGTACCCCCCTGTCAGATGCCTGTCTACTGTCAATTGACTCTGAGAAGGCATTTGATCCTATTGAATGAGACCACTTATATACAGCACTACACAATTTTTGCATATCAGGGAAGTTTCTAAACACAATCTTACAGTTGTTTACTGCAGCCTCTGCCTCCATTATCATTAATGGAGGCATATCAGGCTCTTTTCGGCTGGAACGCGGAACTAGACAGGACTGCCCGTTGTCTCCCCTGCTATTCAACTTGGCAATATAGCCAATGATAATTCTCCCAAAAATCTTATATTCACTGCAGTTGCTTCACCTACTACTGACTATAAAAGACTTAAAAACTGTATCTACTTTATTTGGCACATTTATCTGGGGACAAAAGAAACACAGAATAAATAAAACAAATCTGGCATAGTCAATTAACTCTGGAGGCCTTAGAGTCCGTATTCTTCAATAGTACAACTGGGCCTGTCTTCTTAAATTAGTTGTGGGATGTTTAATAGCCTCAGACTATTTTTGTCCAGTAATAGAAAAAGAGCTGTTGGCGCCCTTTCAACCTGCCTTCTTGCCACACACTGCATTTTCAGCCCTCCCAGTACATATTAAACAAAATATCCTCTTTAGGGATCCTTTGAAAGCGTGGGGGAAGGTCTTTAGGTTGTGGAACATTAATTTTAAAATAAGTAAATATTTACCAGTTCAAGGAAACCCAAGTTTTATTCCCGGTTACACTACTAAAATCTTCCAATTTTGGAATCAACAAGGGCTTACCTCTTAAATACAATTACTTCATCCTACCACTTTACATATACTTCCTTTCAGTGAGCTACAGACACAATACAATCTTCCTAACACACAACAATTTGCTTACTTTCAATGTAAACATTATATGCAATCACTTTTTTCTACAGGTACTGCTGATCTTAACTACCCTAACATAGAGAGACTGTGTGCCCTAGCTTAGCAAGGCTCTCACTCCATATCAAACATTTACAGTTTAATTATTAAACAATATGAACAACAAGCCCAACAGACCATACTGACTAAATGGCATAGACTTAGAGACTAGCCCATTACCTTAGAAGATATATCTCAAAGCTTTGTTAGTGTCAGGGAAGCTACTTTAGCCTATGACCAGAGATAATCCCAGACCTAATTTATGCATCTTGCACATACTACACCTAAACTTCGCTCAAAATGGATCCCAGGTGCGCCAGATATATGCAATAAATATTCTTCACCTGCCCCGACACGATCCACCTGGTGTGGGATTGTCCCAGATTACAGAGATTTTGAAACAAGGTAGCATATTGGCTCACTAAGGTTCTTAAAAATAAGGTAGTATTAACAGCTTCTGTCCTTTTTTTCAAAGAAGATGCCACTCTACACAAAATGTTTAGATTCCTAAATATGGTTGTCCTTGTGGCAATGAAACTCATCCTAAACTACTGGGCTAAGAATAGAGACCTACCCTTTAAAAACTAGTAGTGGCTATACATTCTCAATTATTAGTGTAACAAGCTGATGTTCAGGGACATTTGGATGATATAATTTTTATACATAAATGGGAACCATTTTTATTGTATATTCCACCTAATCTAAGAAATAGAATTATACAACCTTTCCAGAATTCAATGTTCATACTCAATGAGAACCTATATGGTAGATGGTGTGTAACCTCCCCATTCTAGCCAGAAGATTTCAGATTTTGTAGCCTATACCCAAAGATACAACAGTGGACAAGGCAATGGATAGGTGGCAGCAGACCAGAGGGTGTGACCACTCATCAGAGATTGACTTTGGAGAGGTTTTTTTTTTTAAATTATCTCTTCTTATTGCTTATCTGTCACATTACCTTAAGCCTATTATGGTTCTAATCTACTGAGTAATCTCACATGCTCTGGGGAGACAGGTATATCTTAACTATGATGGAAATGCATCAGTTTCTATTTCAATACTTTTACTATCATGTTAGTTTAAACAACATTGTTTTATCACCTTCCGGTGGGTAATATTAGTTAATTTCTAGTTTTTTAAATAATAAGTGCTAGAATATCACATAGGCCCTTGTTTCTTACTCATTAAAGTATTTTAATTACTCATCAATCTATGGATCTCTAATGTTATTGAAGCCCTTAGGGGCAATTGTGTCAATGTTTGTGTACCTTGGAAAAAGTGATAAATAAAGTTTGAAAAAATAAATAAATGCAAGTCTGTCAAAAGAACTAAAAAAAAGGGGTCAGTCTGCAAAGGCTTAGATACATGTAATCACAGAGGTAAAAAGTATATTAATATACAGTAACCATGTTGGTTATGCAAAACTGGAGAATAGGTAATAAAATGATTATCATTTTAAACATCTGGAGTAGTCTAGGCTCTATGCAAAATTTAATATCAGTTGTGGAAGAACAAATACCTTACAGACAATCAGAATACATTGGGTGCAAGTCTGCTAACAGTCCAGTTAAATTCTGCCCCTGCCAGTTTTATTTTTCAAAACAATAGATTTTTGTTAATATCTCAGGTTTAGCCCAATATAAAATGTCAGTCTTTAATCAACATCATCCAACTTTTTTCCCATTCTTTTTTTAAAATTGTTTAGAAAGTTGGAGTTTTTTAAAAAAAAAAGTCTTTTAATTAAGGCAATAATCAAAATGTTATAGAGGGATCCAGAGTGATATTTTTTATATTATATCAAATAATTTAATTTATTTTTTTAAAACTTAAAGAGAAAGTAAAGTTAAATTTAAACTTTCATGATTCAGACAGAGAATGCATTTTTAAACAACTTTCTAATTTCCTCTTAAAATCTTACATGCTTAATTTTCTTGGTATTATTTGTTAAAAAGCATACAGTGCTCAGGAGCAGTAATGCACTATTGATTGTATTCCCCTTAAAATTAGGCATGATTAAAAAATCTTTGCAATGTACTTCAATACTTTTTTTGTTTGCTTTTCCTGTAATCTAAGTTTAAAAATGATTCACCTAGATTACGAGTTTTGTGTTAGAGGCTATGCGGTGCTAACGAGCAGTTTTCCCTCACCGCTCACTTACCTACACGCTGGTATTACGAGTTTTCAGAAACCCGTCGTTAAAAGACAAGAAGTGAGCATTGAGCAAAATTTTGCTCATTACCGCACTCCAAAACCAGCGCTGCTTAAGTCAGCGGTGAGCCGATGTAACGTGCTCATGCACGAT
>CAJPDP010203544.1:0-10468 GCA_905336975.1 Bombina variegata variegata | reverse complement strand
GGGGCAGATTGAGTCTCTTTCAGAAGGCTTGGGATAATTAATTTCCCAGGGGTATCAAATAAACTTTTGTCCAAGGCCTCCTCGGGGAAGGTTCTTTCTGTTGTGAGTGCTTTAAGTTTTTTTGGTGGCAGATTCACCACTTCTTGGTTCAGGTTGCCAGGTTTCTTTGGCCAGTGTGGTTAGTAATTTTGACAGATGGCAGCCTTATAGGTTGGGGTACAGTCTGGGGGTCTTGCAGAGGGCAAGGAGTTTTGTCTCCTCAGGAGGCAAGGTTACCCATAAATATTCTGGAACTTTGAGCAATCTTCAGAGTTCTTGAAAGTTGGAATCTTATTTTCCAGTCAGACAATGTCACAGCAGTGGCCTATATCAATCATCAGGGAGGAACTTGCAGTTCCTTTGAGATGAGGGAAGTGTCCTTCATGAATTCAATGGCATGGCGAATTAAACGCTTAGGGCTCTCTCAGATTTTTCTGGGAAAGTTATAGACACCTTGATTCAGGCTAGGAACCCTGTTATCAGACATATTTATCATAAGGAGCTAGACCTATATGTTACAGGACATTTATCTGTGAAAAGCATAGTTAAAAAAAAAAGACTGCACCCTAAGATCCACTGGCCTTGTGGACAAGCATGGAAGTGTTTTCAGCTTTTTTCTCTGTATCAGATGAGTGCTTCTCTCTTCTTTTTGTGTGATATTATTTCATGACTTAGCTTTAGAGATCCTATTCCTTCATGTAATCTAATTTTGAGCCTGCAAATTCTTTTTTTTTCTTCAATATTGCACAAAAATGTTTTTTTGCGAAGTCAGACATAGCTTTATTGATTCAGTACCAGTGTTCTTGATAGTTTTGAGACTCACCAATTATGGTGTAAGAACCTGAAAAATAGGTGGATTTTTCCAGTGAACTAAAGTGGCCGTACTTGATTTGTAAAAATATTCAATCATTTCATTGTATTCTTGCCCAACACTATCTATAGCTGCGCTAGAGTTGGAGTCAAAAGTCTTAAGTTGCAGATTGCAAATGAATTGCTTGGAATGCGCACTATAAATGCATTTTGTTGTATTTTTCAACATATTTTCTTCTTATTCTGATGTCAATCTACAAACTAGTAGGTCTATAGTCTGCTATCTTCTTGTAGAATATAGAATTGTTGTAAGCCTTTTATTCACCGATTCTTCCACATTATATATATTAATCTCATTCCTGACAGTCTTAACTTGTTGCTGCGTATTTGAAGTTAGCTTGTTTTGCTGCTTCATGACCTTTTGCATTAGCTGCCTGTGTCCAGTGGTGTCCCAACTAACAAGTCTTTACCATGAGATAGTTTTTTATGTTCAGTAGACAGTGGCATGTCTCCCTGATGTTATCTAATAGGTAACCACATGGGGCAGTGAATGTAGGTCTATAATTCCTGTAGGTCAACGTTGCTTCGATGTCTTCTATGCCCATTCTGTAACCCTTTTTTTTTTTTTTTTTTTTTAACTTATACCTCGCTTTTAATGTGACTTTGGAATAAAGAGCTATTGTTTTTATCCAACGGTAGAGTTAGTCTGATCACATTTATCGGTCCCTACTATACCCTCTAGTTGTAGGGTGAAAAGTGTTGACATAAGTATCTAATTAAATTAATTGTATTAAAAGTAGTTTTTCTATATTATCTTTTGGGAATAGGGTCCTTTTATATGAGTATTTTCCGTAGATGTTCACTGTGTTTTTTGGGTTTACAGGTCGGAGGCTAATCTCAAGACAATATTATTTACACTCCAGTTATCCTGTTCATCTTGGAGAAAGTTATTATCAGGTGGATGTTTTGCTGGACATTTCTTGAAGTTGATGATACAAATAGGTTGCATGGTGTAAGGGGACAACTGAAAAGAATTGTGCAAGGGGTCTTCAAGCAACAGCTTATAGCGTTTCAAAAGTTGCTCTACTTCCCTGAGAAGTTAGAAAATCAGGAAAGAATAGCAAAAACCATCATTCTTCAACCCCAGCCTGGCCAAGAACGGATTGTTCTTTAGATCTTCCGTCTAGAAGGTAATTTCCCCATCTACCCAGTGTTCTGTCTGCATCAGTTTCATTACCTAGCCTTAAAAACTGCTTGCACTGACCGTTTGGTTACTTATTCCTTGATTCTGAAGGTGATTTTCACCAAGTCTATACACCAATAATAGCTAATGCTTATTGCAGATTTTAGGCTATTGGGCATCTCTATCAGTCTGGAAGATCCTGGCGTTTAATGTGGAATTTCCCATCAGCCCATTCAAATGTAAGCCTCAGAGCTTCTAGTTTTGCTATATTACAAGCAAACACATCACCCTGATTCCTTGTCACCTGTTTCTAGGATCTGGATGTTCTTTTACTGTTTTAATCACCTGTTCTTCCTTAGTATCTGAATCTATTTCTGCAAGTGTTGCAACTTCCTCCTTATGAATCAATGCATAACGTGAATCTGACTTTCAGGACTATTTAGCTATTTGTACATTTAGGAGAGTGTTATTGGATTGTCATCATAATAAGTCTTGTTGCTTCTGAATGCAGATTGCAGTTGAGGTACCTCCTCCTTTTCCTCTCCGTCTTTAGTTTTTTTTGTGTGTCCCGCCCCAAATAGGTTTCAGCTTGGGGCTGTATAATAAGGAAGAGAAGTTTTATACATATATACAGATGAGACCATCAGGAGCCTCCTCAGGGTCATCAACTATATACTCACCAGTCTCATAGAAAACGTCATGAGTCTTCATTAATGGATTTATCGCAAGTAAACATCTGCATATTTTCACTGTGCTTTTCTAAGCAGAATTAGCTCTCTGATTTATCTTTGGTAAATGTTCTCACACAGAAAAGTCCATGAATGTGCTTTTTTCGTATTAAGTATTCATGTGACTCTCCATCCAGTTGGTCCACCCCTGTTTTAATTAACCATCTTTTATTTACACCAAGTGCTTCATCAGCAATTGTTGGATATAGGTCTGCGCCCCATGTAGGCCTATTTACTGCAAAGGCTTTATTAGCGTAGAATCACACCAGCTTGGCTGGATATCACAGTCGCTGCTGGGGCTTGAGAAGCTCTCAGGGTTCGGTAAAAGACAGCAGAGGACACACTCATTATGCTGGGTAAATCTTATAGATGAATCGTTATTTGTACATTTTTCTTTTTTTTTTTTTTTTTTTTTTTAATGAATTTTTATTAATATAAACCAAAGTACAACAAGGATGTATATGCATCAATATCATCAAGAGAGATACAGAATATGGCTAGTGATACAGAGCTAAAGTTCAAGAAGAAACATTGAGCCATCATATAAATCAACAACCATAGTTGTACATTCCATCAGAAAACGCATGAGATGGAGAAAGTGTAATCTCAAAGTCCAAACTTTAGGTATTAATAAGCTTTCTCGTTATGCTTAACCATTTTTACATTTTTTTTTAAGAATTATGCATATGTTAACTCAAGCAGAAACAAATAAATATACTCATTGCTGAGACTCTAGAGCACAGGCCTCAGCATTTAGCAAGAAAAAAAGATAGAGAGGAAAAGGGAAAGAAAGAGAGAAAAAAAAAAAAAAAGGGGGAAGGAGGAAGGGGAGACCATCAGCTCCCGCAATCTGACCAACTTGAAGGGGGTTGTTTATAATGGGTGTATTTAATCTATATGTTCCTATTCCATATAGCCAACATCATCTCGTGTATGTCTAGTTTGTGAATTTTCATGTAGTGGTACCTCTCAAGAGAGAGGAGTTCGGCAACCGCTGTTCTCCATGTGTCGAGAGTAGGGATTGTTCGGGTTTTCCAGAATTTCGGGATAAGTTTCTTAGCCGCCGTTAGCATAATTAGTAATAATGGGCGTTTACCCATCCCCACCAATTTAGGAAGCGATAGAAGAAGTAAAGTGTTTGGGCTGTGTTCTAGTTGTGATCCTAAGATCTCCGAGATCTCTGACAAGATGTCTTGCCAAAAGTTCTCCAGTTGGGGACATGACCACCAGACGTGAAGAAGAGTTCCCTCTCCTCCGCATCCTCTCCAACAAGTATTACTGAGCATGGGGTATATCTTATGCAGGCGAGAGGGTGTTAAATACCATCTACACAGGAGTTTTATATGGATTTCTTGCGTCACAGCCGAGACTGATGACTTTTTAGTTAATCTGAAAGCTTGAAGCCAAGCTTCATCCTCCAGGTCACAGTTAAGTTCTCTCTTCCACGAGTATGTGTAGGACGGAAGGTCCGAGGGGCCAGTTTTTTGGTAAGTATTTTATATAATTTAGATATTAAGTGGGACGGTAGCCCTTGAGCTGTACAAAGGTCTTCAAAGGGTGTAAGCTTTCTACCAAAGTCCCCTTTGTGTTTATGATGTGATATAAAATGGATCAGTTGATGGTAGTGAAGCCATGAGGAGAAAATCTCCCCGTGTACCTCCTCCATCTCAGCTTGCGTTTTTAGTCCCTTCTCTGTTGTAACCGAGATCATTGACCCCGATTTTAAGGTGTAAGGTTGTAGTCTAGAAAATCCTAGCTTGGAATATGGTAGATCTATCTGTTCTATAATTGGAGTCAGCGGGGCACATTGTGTGGAGATGTGTGTGCTAGTTGTAATGATTTTATCTCATTCTGTTAGTATCCCTGCAGTAACATGGTATTTATCAATAAGCTTGGGTCTCTTTAGGTTAGTTGTCCAATACAGCGAAGCCATATTATTAAGCTTAAAGATATGCCTGTCCATGTGGATCCAAGCTTTATCAGTGGTGTTATGTGCCCATTCAACCACATGTTGTAAGGATATGGCTTGCTTATATCTGTCTAGGCATGGTACCCCCAGGCCTCCCTCATCCCTTAGAAGATACATGGTTTTTCTTGGGATCCTGGGTCTAACCCCAGCCCATATGAACTGTTCGAAGGCTTTTTGTAGTTGTGGGAGATATCCTGCTGGAAGGGAAATGGGAAGGGTTTGAAACAAATATAAGATGCGAGGTAGGATATTCATTTTGAGCACCCCAATCCTTCCCAGCCAGGAGAGCTTTTTGCTTTTCCATGATGATAGGTCTCGGACTATGTCGTTTTTTAGGGAGCTATAGTTAAGCCTAAACAGGTCTGCCCTGGAGGTGGTGAGGTGTATTCCTAGATATTTCAATTTGTTCTTGGCTATGGGGATGTTATATGTGTTGCTTAGGTTTTTTATATGGGTCGGGTTAGTGCTTATATTAAGGAATTCCGATTTAGAGAAATTTAACTGGAAGTTAGATATCTTGCTATAGCTATTTAATTCATCAATTAGTGCGGGGACAGAAGTGCTGGCATCCCCCTAATCTCAGGGTTATTTCTAACCTTTTGAGCCAAAACCTCCATAGCTAGGGCAAATAACAGGGGAGACAAAGGACATCCCTGCCTGGTGCCATTCGTTATGTTAAATGAGTCTGAAAGGGTGCCATTAACTCTAATTCTAGCATTCGGGGAGGAATATAATGCCATAGCCATATTTAAAAAGGGTGTCGGGATGCCCATCTCTGTCATGGTTCTCTGCAGAAAAGACCAACGAACCCTGTCGAAGGCCTTCTCCGCGTCTGTTGCGAGGAGGACCAACGGGGTGTTCGTGACTGCGGCGTGGTTAATCAATTGTAATATTTTGACAGTGTTGTCCCGGGCTTCTCTTCCCGGGACAAAACCTACTTGGTCGTTTGCTATCAGTCTAGGTAAGTATGTATTTAGTCTGGTGGCCAGAATCTTTGCGAGCAGTTTCATGTCAGTGTTTATAAGAGATATAGGTCTGAAATTCTCAGGGCGTGTGGGTGGTTTACCGGGTTTGGGGATAACTGTGGTGTGGGCCTCGAGAAGTTGTTTGGATAGAGCAGGGCTGTCTCTTAAATTGTTAAACAACTGTAACAGGTAAGGGGACAATATGTTACTGAGTAATTTATAGTATCTAGAAGTAAGACCGTCCGGGCCGGGGCTTTTACCAGATGGTGTGTCTTTTATGGCTTGCTGTATTTCTTCTACTGTAATATTGGATGCTAGGTCCAGTTTCTCGGTGTCATTGAGGGCAGGGAGCTTTAGGTTACTAAAAAAACTGTCCATGTGTTCCGTGAGGTTTTCGTCCTCTGAGAGTGAGTCAGAGGGGGCGTTGGAGCTATTGATGTTGTAAAGAGACTTATAGTAAGTCCTAAAAGTGGAAGCAATGTGTTTACTACTATGAACCGCTGCGCCCTCCCTGGTGTATAATAATTGTATGTGAGTGGCCAATTGTTTCCTACGGAGAGTTCTCGCCAGTATCTTACCCGGCTTGTTGCCACCCTCGTAGTAGTGTTGTTTAAGGAAGAGGGCACTTCTTTGATGTGATTTGATAAGATGTTGCTTTAGTTCATTTCTTGTGGATGTTAATTCCTGCACATATATATCCTTAGAAGGGTCTTGTTTGTGTAGCTTTTCTAAGGCGCTAATCTTATCTAGTAGACTTGTGTGGTAAATTCTGGCTTGTTTAGCTAGTCTAGCGCTATGTTTTATGAATACTCCGCGAATCACTGGTTTGTGAGCTTCCCACTCTAAGATAGGGGAGGAAGACGTATCTGCATTAAGTTTGAAGTACTCTGAGAGAGTTTTTGTCACCTCCTCCAAAACAGAAGGGTTATCTAGGAGCGAGTCATCTAATCTCCAAATTCTATGTGTGATTGGGAGATCAGGCCACAGAATGGAACAGGTTACTGGGGCATGATCAGTCCAGGTTATGCTCCCTATGTCACAATGTGTAATCAGGGAAAGTCCATGAGAGTCAGTCATCACATAGTCAATTCTCGTGTAGCATTTGTGTGGTGCAGAGAAAAAGGTGTAATCCCTATCAGTAGGGTGAAATATTCTCCAAATGTCCTGCATGTTGTGGATGTTTAGTGCATGTTTCACCTTCTTAAGGATTGGGCCAGGCACACTGGTGGTCCCTTTTGAGGTATCTAGGAGGGGGTCAAGGCAGAGATTAAAATCACCTGCCACGAATGTCACTCCTGTGGCATAATCTAATAAAATGTTTAGAGCATCTTTGAAAAATTTCTCTTGTGCTTGATTGGGAGCATAGACATTCAGTATAGTGATGTGTTGTCCAAATAGAGTGCCCACCAAAAGAATATAACGACCTTTCGGATCTTTTATGAGGTGTATGATCTTAAAGGGCAGCGTTTTGTGAATGAGAATTCCCACCCCTCCTTTTTTGTGTGGGCCAGAGGCAAAGAGAGATATGGGAAAATGTTTCGGGGACCAATGGGGTTCTTTACCTTTTTGGAAGTGAGTTTCTTGTAACAGGATGATTTGGCTCTTCATTCTGTTTAATTCCCGGAGTGCTATAGAGCGCTTGCCCGGGTTGTTGAGCCCTTTGACATTTATCGAGGTCAGCCTAAGCGAGTGGTCTTGAAATCTACTGCGCTGCATTGTCTCCTTCCTTCCTGGGAAGAAAAAAAAAAAAAAAACACACAAAAAGGGAAAAGATCTAAGAGAAGATGTAAGTGGGAGTAGAAATAAAAAGCAAATAGAGGAAAAGGAAGAGTTTTATGCAAAGACAAGGACAATCTTTCAAGGTTGTGAAAGGTTTATAACGAACAAATCAAGCACTAGTGATGTCCTTAGCAATGTGTGAGCTCTTCACAGTTGTGTGGGAAAAGAAAGCACAACTCCAAGAGAGGAGTTGGAAACCCTTCGTAAACAAAGGTGTATACACTGGGGAAGTGTCTTCATAACCGACTATACTATGCTTTTGAGAAGATGTGTATAAATCTTGATGGCCTAAGTGTGGGGGAGGGGTATGGAATGCAAGGGGGGGATAGGGAGAGGTGTAGGAGGGGATGGGTTATCTACAATGTAAGGATTAATTCTTTTAATTCAACCCTGTTAGAGTAATGTATTATAGTAGGGTGCTTAGTTGCCTAACCGGGGGCCTTCTGTAAGATAATGTTAGGGGGTATCAAGAAGCAACTTTAAATACTGCTGGACATATAAGCCTGCTTGGCATTAGAGAAATGCGAGCTCTCTGAGCGCGACATGGCCAAGTGTATGTGATATGGCCTCTTTAGTGAGGCGCCTCAGACTGTTAGTGTTGTATCTCAGCATTTGAATATAATGTGCTCATTTATCAGGATTCATAGGCAATAATAAACAGTCAATAGTTGTGAGAACTTGTCTAGAGAATAAGAAACAACCAACTAGGTATCAAATAAGAACTTTGCATAACTTATTAAACAGTGCAACTTATCTAGGGTTACCGAGGGACACAGTCTCTGTTTCAGTATAGGGGTGTAAATCAAACTGCTGTTGAGCCGTCTCTGTGTGGGAGGAAAAGGTTAATTATATATTCACTCAAACGTTCAAAGTCATATGGTAGAGTCACTGATTAAGAGAAATTAGGGAGGGTCACCTCCAATGGGATAAAGTGAGTTAGACTGCAGAGACCCTCCTGAGTGTCCCAACATAACTAAGTCAAACCAAAAAGAAAAAGGATACTCCAATGGTGATATATCAAATGACTCCATTCTTAGTTGTTGCAGCTTCCCCCCTCCAACATGGGCGGATATGTCATTCCCACCTTTTGGGGAGAGTACCTTTGGAAATAGTTCCTGGAGGGAATTTGGCAATTTACATGCTTAAAGTCACCTTGAATTAGAGGGGCTTCTTGAATAGGAGCCATTGCTTGTATTTTCTCTGTTGTCTGGGGAGGGGCCCCCTATGTCAGGAGCATGTGGTAGAGATAACTCCCTGTAGAAATGATCCAAGTCTGCTCCAGGCCTAAAGATGGCTGTTTTGTTGTTAGCATTGGCAATCAGCGAGACTGGGAAGCCCCATCTATATTGAATTTTATGCTTCTTCAGTATGTTGGTAACATGAGAAAGGTCCCTTCTTTTTTGGAGGGTGGTGGGAGAAAGATCGGTGAACAAGTGTATTTCCTCGCCTGCGTGCATGATTGGATGTTTGTCCCTTGCACAGCGGAGAAGATCTTCTTTGTCCTTATATTTGAGGAATTTAACAATTATGTCCCTCGGCGGGGCCTTAGGTGGAGGTTTAGGCCTCAGGGCTCTATGGACTCTTTCTATTTGGACATCTGTGCTGGAGGGATCATCTTTAACAACTCTAAAAAGGGCTTGTAGGTATCCCTCAATCGCCTGGGGGTAGATGGTTTCGGATACACCCCTTATTCGGAGGTTATTTCGGCGGGTCCTGTTTTCCAGGTCTTCTAGTTTTTCTGATAGTGTGTAAACCCTTTTGTCCAGCTCCTGAACCCCTGATGTGTTAGTTTGGATTTCTGTCACTAGAGCGTTGTGGTTGTTTTCTAAGGAGAGCACTCTCTGTTCCATAGCTCCTAGATCTTTCCTCAAATCGCCGAACAGAGTTCTCATTTCATGTAAAACTATCTTGATGTCATCTTTAGATAAGTGGATAATATCGTTTTTAGTTAGAAAAGACCCTGATCCAGTGTCAGTTGTAATATCTGATTCAGCCATTGATGCTTGTGAGGTTAACGGTCTCTCTGCGTTAGAAGAGTGTGGCTCTTTAGTTATTAAATATTGGTTGAGAGTTTTAGATGAGGGGGTTTTATCTCCTTTTACTTGCCTCTTACAAGGTATCCCCCGATCTTCCACGGAAGTCTTAGATAAATCAGAAGTAAAATCCCAATGGGATAACCAAAAGGTCCCTTATGTTAGTATGGATCTTTAAGGGAGAGGCTATCCCCCTTCATAGAACTTCAGGGTATTCCTTTAATTGTGACTTATAGTAGTTGATTGTCTCTTGACTAAATTGCCTGCGAGAGTGTTGTGTTAAAATACTTCTCTGTCTTTCATAAATAGGGTTGTAAATCCCTGGATAGGGAAACTGTGCAATCCCAGCCACCAAAAGAAGCACCGTTAAGTAGCTAGCTGAGGCCTAGCAGTTGCGGTTTTATTTGACAATTTTGTGGCGCAGTAACAGGGCCGTTTCTGTATTAAGGTCCTCGGCTATGTTCATTTAAAAATTATAGATTGCTGTTAGTCCCTTTATTCTCCTGCACCATCGGCCCGTAGAAGTAGCTCTTTCTTAGCCCTCTTCATTAAATCCACTAAGCCGTTGCTGCCTAGGCCGCACACCCCCAAAATTAGAAAAAGTGGAGCGCTCACCTCGAGACCGGTCTTATGTCCATTAGGGTGTTTCGGATAACAGCAAGCGTCGGACCGCTGCAGTGAAGGGGTCGCAAACCCTGTGGAAGCAGGACTGAGAGCTTTGGTCTCTGTGTCTCCTCTGATGATGCGGCCGTGATGGTAGGCCCCGGGCAGTTCCCTTTATATATAATCGGGTAAGGTCTTCTGAATGCTTCCGATTAGTGCTGGTTACAGGAGAGGGATATTACAAATGTAGATGGGGAAAAATTAGGGATGTTATGCCATCAGATTCTTATTTTCGCCGGCATAGGAGACAGCAGCCCTTCTATCTAGCTGCCATCTCCTAGCGTGGCTAGACTCCGCCC